>NDXB01005069.1:0-27018 GCA_002631895.1 Agapornis roseicollis
GATAAAGAACTGGTTGGATGGCTGCACGCAAAGAGTTGTGGTCAATGGCTCAGTGTCCTGCTGCAAACAAGTAACAAGTAGTGTTCCTCACGGATCGGTGTTGGCACCGGTCTTGTTTAATATCTTTGTCGCTGACATGGACTGTGGGATTGAGTGCGCTCTCAGCAAGTTTGCTGATGACACCAAGCTGTGTGGTTGGGTGGGTACACTGGAGGGAAGGAATGTCATCCAGAGGAACCTTGACACGCCTGTAAAGTGGGCTGATACCAACCTCATGAAGTTTAACCATGCCAAGTGCAAGGGCCTACAGGTGGGTCGGAGCAATCCCAGGCACAGCTACAGGTTGGGCAGAGAAGAGATTCAGAGCAGCCCTGCGGAGAAGGACTTGGAGGTGTTGGTCGATGAGAACATGAACATGATCCAGCTTCAGTGTGCTTGCAGCCCAGAAAGCCAACCATATCTTGGGCTGCATCAAAAGAAGCGTGACCAGTAGGTCGAAGGAGTTGATCCCGCCCCTCTGCTGTGCTCTCGGGAGACCTCAGTTGGAGTCTTGTGTACATTTCTGGTGTCCTCAACATAAAAAGGACATGGAACTGTTGGATCAAGTCCAGAGGAGGGCCATGAAGATGATCAGGGGACTGGCGCACCTCCTGTATGAAGTCAGGCTGAGAAATATGGGACTGTTCAGCCTGGAGAAGAGATGGCTGTGTGGAGACCTCCTAGCAGCCTTTCAGTATCTGAAGGGGGCCTATAAGGATGCTGGGGAGGGACTCTTCATTAGGGACTGTAGTGACAGGACAAGGGATAACGGGTTCAAACTTAAAGAGGGGAGGTTTAGATTGGATAAAAGGAAGAAATTCTTTCCTGTGAGAGTGGTGAGGCACTGGCATGGGTTGCCCAGCGAAGCTGTGAATGCTCCATCCCTGGCAGTGTTCAAGGCCAGGTTGGACGAAGTCTTGGGTGAGATGGTTTAGTGTGAGGTGTCCCTGCGTATGGCAGGGGGGTTAGAACAAGATGATCTTAAGGTCCTTTCCAACCCTAACTATTCTGTGATTCTAAATAGACTGCAGTCAATGTTTTTAGGATGATATAGCTATGTAGGAAAAACAATATTAATAATTCAACTGTTAATTCTGATATAAACTCATTCATTTGTTTTCTGTTTTTGTGCAATCTGTAAAAGCATATAAAACTCTCTACAAAATTTTCAGTAAAAAACATTCAGAACTTAAATCTCCCAAGGTAGTCTTGCATAAATTTTTATTCTTTTAATAAAAATATTTTTTATCTAATTAGTTAAAAAATTAATTTACCTCCCCAAAATAATCAATATTTTGTAGTACCAGATGAAAAATAAATCTGTACCACTTTGTAGGGCTGTTTTGAGCCACCTGAAATAATTTCTTTATGTCCAAGTGGAACATGACTAATCTGTTTCTGGGATTTCAATTTTTTTTTTTTTTTAAATTTAATTTAAGCATTTCAGTCAGTGCAGTTCCTAAGAGAGATCATGTTATTCAATGCGCATCCCATTGTTCAGTGTGAAATCTCTCATAGACTTTATAAATATCACAGAATCACAGACTTGTTAGGATTGGAAGGGACCTCTGGAGATCACTTAGTCCAAATTAGAGCCACCTAGAGATGGTTACACAGGAACCCATCCAGGCAGGTTTTGAATGTCTTCAGAAAGGGAGACTCCATAGCACTCCTGGGAAGTCCATTCCAGAGCTCTGCCACCCTCAACATAATTCTTCCTCATGTGAGGTGAAACTTCTTGTGGTTTAGTTTATGGCCATTGCTCCTTATCCTGTTACTTTGCATTACTGTCGAGTCTGGTGCCTTCTCCTGGCAACCCCTTTGAGATATTTGTGTGCATTTATGAGATCCCCTGTCAATCTTCTGTTCTCCAGATGTCGTGGTTTAAACCCAGCCACGCAGCTTGTTCACTCACTCAGCCCCCCCTTTCTCACCCTCACCCTGCTCCTGGAGGGATGGGGAGGAGAATCAGAAGAATGCAATTCCCACAGGTTGAGATAAGAATAGTTTAGTAACTAAGGTATAACACAAATCACTACTGCTACTAATACAATAATAATAAAGATAAAGGAAATAACAAGGGAACAGAATACAGCACCTCACCACCCATCAACAGATAACTCACCCCACCCTGCCCAACCAAGCACCGACCCATACCTCCTCCAACCGGCCAGAGCACACTAGCCCTTCCATGTAACTCTCAGTTACATCCTGGGCATGACATGCTGTGGCATGGAATACCTCTTTGGCTAGCTTGGGTCAGGTGTCCTGTCCCTGCTTCCTCCTGGCCTCTCCTCCTCCCTGGCAGAGCATGAGACTCACAGAGTCCTTGGTCAGGGTAAACATCAGTATTATCAGCTTTGTTCCCAAGCTGAGTCAAAACATAGTGCTGCACCAGCTACTAAGGAGAAAAATTGACTGCTATTGCTAAACCCAGGGCACTAGACTAAACAGGCCCAGCTCCCACAGTCTTTCCACAACAGACAGATGCTCCAGACCCCTTATCACCTTTGTGGCCCTTCACTGTGCTCTTTCTAGTACCTCGACCTTCTTGTACTGAGGCACCCAGAACTGAACACAGTACTCCAGATTTTGCTTCTAATCAATAGGGCTGATTAGAAGGGGAGCATCATCTCTCTTGACCTGCTGGCCACACTCCTCCTGATGCACTATAGGATACAACTGGCTGCTGGCTCATAGACAACTTGTCCACCAATACTCCCAGGTCCTTCTCAACAGAACTGCCCTCTAGTAGGTCAGCCCCCAAACTGTACTGGTACTTTGGTTATTGCTCCGCAGGTACAGTACCCTACACTCAGCCTTGTTGAACCTCATTAGGTTCAACATTAGGTATATATATATATATCCATCAATATTTCATATAAATATAATTTATTGTGGGAGAAATAGTACATAATACTGGCAGAAATTTCTGGCTCTGATCCTGAAAGGTCTTATGTGGTGTAGGTTACTGATGCCTGGAAAGAATCCATTAATCATATGAGTGCTGAAACTAATAATTATTAATATAAAATTCCTTTCTTAAAGACAGAAACTTTATAAACAGAGACTGTAAATGGAGTTCCCATGACTTCAGTAAACAGAAGTAGTGGTAAATAACAGATGAAAATCCCATGTTGAATAGTTGAAATAGTTGAAATTCCTTGTTTAAAGTTTAATATTTAAATATCTTGATAAACATAAAGTCATTGAAGAAGCAAACTGGAATATTATCTAGCATGTATCTGCTGTATTTAAAAATAGAAATGCCCTGTTTTGTGAGAAGCCATGGAAGGACCCTTTTTTAACATGGTGTAACATGGTGTATTCTTCATGACAGATGTGAAAGATGACTTTTAGCTGTTTATAGCAACAACACTAATCCAGCCAGTTCTTCTTTTTTTTTTTTTTTTTTTTTTTTTTTTTTTTTTTTTTTTTTTTTTTTTTTTTTTTTTTTTTTTTTTTTTTTTTGTTTATATACATTTTCTGTAAACTCTTTTTATCAGATAAAGCAATTGCAATATATATTTTTCCCAGTGTTTGCTGTACTGACAAGCACTCTAATTTAGAGTGAAGCTCACCAGTCCCTGAGAGGATGGTGCTGAGGGTTAAGAAACTAATTGATTTTGCACACCTATCCTTTAGTTTTATAACTAAGCTCTGTTCATAACAAACACATTGCTCTCCACACTGCACATCTGATGAAGATTAATGCCCTGTAGGATTAATTACTAAAGTTTGGTCAGTGCACATTGTCAGTGTCATCAGACCAGTCTTTACATCCTACCCTTTCTATGTGAAACCTACTGTCCCATGACCCCTAAACATGCCACAGTATATACTGGTCCCTTCCATATGTCCATCAATTTTAGTGCCATACTCCAGCTGTTTTCCTGTTCCTTGTCTTTCCTTGCATGTTAATCAAGTGCCTCTGCTTGGTGTTCTTGATTTAAAGCTACTTTCCAATTGCCTGGCTTAGTAAATATATACTGGTTGCCTACATACTAGCAGTTAAATGAATGAGGATTACAGATGAGCTCAAGAGTTTAGCTGCTCCCACATAGGAGCATTGCAAAGATGTCTCTTTTTTACCCTAGCGTCTATTTTAATTCATCTTATAAAGGGTTAATATTTTGAAGAATTTTGTGCCTTTGTTTTCTGCTACTGGGTTCAAAATATAGTAGGAATAATCTGGCAGACAAATGCACATTCTATATTATTATGCAAGTTACTTTTCCTTAGGAAAACATACTAGACAATAAATCTGGTGATTAGAATTTTTATGTTCCCTGAACTTCAGATCATCCATTTTGAAATTTGTCAAACTGACCTGTTACTTACTCAAAACCAAATTTACCGTCCTTTTTGTAATGTCTTTTTATTTCTTTGAGTCACGGTTAACAACTGTAGCATTTTCAATTTCAAAGCCAAAGCAACTCTGTTTTCTCTCTGAAGATAAAGACCAACTTAAGCAGAGTTATTGACACAAAACCTTTAATTTTCTCTGGACTGAATCTGGTCTCTTTCAATTTAAACCTGTTACCTCCTGTCCTATCACAACAGACCTCACTAAGTCTGTCCCAAACTATTTCTGGTCTGTGCTAGCTCCCCAAAACACACTCAAGAATTTCTTACAAGGATGTTACTCAGAAAGGATCATGAACATGTCATGGACCATTTTGATAAGTTAAAAATATAGAAACAATTTATTTCCTTTACTTGGGAACAGTACCTGGGATTGTTCAATTTCCTAGTATAGATAAGGCCTATACCAATGTTCGGTCAGACTTTTCAACTACTGACCTCACCAACCAATTGTAAATAAACCTGTAAAAAAATAACAGATTTTCCACTTCTACTTGCTCTCACATAGCTTTCTGACTTCATTTTTTTGTTGGTTTTTTTTTTTTGTTGGTTGGTTGGTTGTTTTTTTAATCTGAAGAAAGCTTTGGTGAGCTAACTTTTATAAAGTACACAGTAAAAATGAAACTAGCTAAAAAAAAAACAAACCAAAAAACAAACCAAAACAAAAAACTTTTCATAAACTTTTTTGATCTTTTTATCACTTTCAGATTGTTTTAATACTATCACGGGTCAAAAACCACTTTTCAGCTGGGGATGGTAGTTCATAGTTCAGTATGTTTTCACATATTTTAAATGTCATTGTTGCTCTGATCCACTCTTTTCAGTAAGGTTTCCACAAGACAATCCCATGAATGGAGTTTGGAGCAATGGTTTGCAAACCATCTGTAATTTCAAACTGGTTTTATGCAGTATTTTAGCTTCGTTTCTTGAAGAAATTAGAACCCTATTGTTCCTCCATCTGTATATTTGTAAATGTCTCCTAATAACTTTAGAACCTGTGGGTCATTTCAGTTATATTTGGCTGAGAGTAGAGATTTCAAGGCTATTTTATTACTATAAATCCAGAAAAAAAAATGGTAACTGAGTAAAGAGATGCTAAAGAAAAGCAGTTATAACTCTGTCATGTATTCTTTCCTGAATGAAACAAAGGGCCAATTAATCGATATTCTTGTTTCAGTATACTAAACCTCACATTTTTTTCCATTAAATCTAAGGAGGAGCCTTGTGCAAGGGAGAAAAGATAGGGCTTTAAGAATATGACAGGGATTGGGGGTACTGGAGAACGAGTTGTTAGGAAATATACAGCACTACCTCATAAAAATTTGAATTTCATGAGCTCTGCTTTTCATGCAACAACCTCTCTTTACTAGTCATGTCATAATAATAGCAACAATGGATAAGGAAATAACAATGCTAAGAGAGAGGTCCTAATACAAATTTCATTGTTTAAATGCCTTTGAATATAAGGGTGAGAAAAATATCAAGTAGCTGACGGGGGTTGCTGACAGGCAGTGTGGTTCCCAAAGACAGCACAGAGGGATTTGTCTGAGGCAGATTTTTAAATGACAAAGTGGAGGTCCATCACTGAAACATGATATCTAGAGAGCAGCATCTATGAGAAATAGTTGGTTTTCCTGATTTCCACTGACATCCAAACTCAGCAAAAAACCTGGGAGCTACTGTCTCACCCAGAGACAAAGTACAGCAATTAAGATACTTGGAATCCTTTTCCTCTGAGAGGCAGAATCTTTGGGTTGAAACTGCATTCAATCTCCAATCTGAGAATGAAAACACACAGCCTGACACAGCAACCTTGAAAGATTGCTGACCCTGTGTAGTAGCTTTTACTCTGAGTGCAATAAAAACTAAAAGTTGCTTTTTCTGTTGTTTGAGTGCTTCTAAAGCTTCAGGAATAAGCACTCCTTTCTTATTTTTGTTTAAGACAATAGGAAGTCTGGAGGGAAAAATATAAGCATGTAAAATGTGCCTTTTCCCAGACCACCATGTTAGTGAAAACTATTGGAAATGAATCTAAACCAGACTTAGACTTTGATTCACCCTGAAACCTACTCTACCTTTTGGTTCCATTCTTTTGTATTGCTGTTTGCAAGAATTTGCATTAACTGTCTGGCACCTTAGTTTTGAAGGCTTGCACTAAGGCAAGTAAATAATCATAAAATCATAGAATAGTTAGGGTTGGAAAGGACCTTAAGATCATCTAGTTCCAACTCCCTTGCCATAAGCAGGGACACCTCACACTAAAACCATGCCACCCAAGACTCTGTCCAACCCAGCCTGGAACACTGCCAGGGATGCAGCATTCACAACTTCACTGGGCAACACATTCCAGTGCCTCACCACCCTCACAGGAAAGAATTTCTTCCTTATATCCAATTTAACCTCCCCTGTTTATGTTTTAACCCGTTACCCCTTGTCCTGTCACTACACTGCCTAATGAAGAGCCCCTCTCTAGCATCCCTATAGGCCCCTTCAGATACTGGAAGGCTGCTATGAGGTCTCCACACAGTCTTCTCTTCTCCAGGCTGAACAGTCCCAACTTTCTCAGCCTGTCCTCATACAGGAGGTGCTCCAGTCCCCTGATCATCCTCATGGAATATACTAACACTGCATATATAAGAACTAAAGCAGATAGAAAAATGGGTAGTTACAGTTAACTACTGCCAAAGTAGTTAGTGAAGAGGGGAAGCTGTGAAAAACTGTGCCTCCTCCCAGTGATCAGGCTTTATGGAAGGATATATGTTGTTTCTTCTCCCCTTCCTCTAATTCCTAGAAATAGAAACTATTAGCAGAGATTTTACAGTAGTGAACATATGCCAAGGTAATCACTATTCTTATTTTTGTAAGTGTAGATAAAATAAAATATCCTGCATTTATTTGGAAGATTCCCTCTACACAAATAAGTGTGTAAGTAATATATAAACAAGCATTGGCATATATTTAGTAAATGTAGGCATTTTATTTATTCACTTATTCATTCATTTCTTAATTGTAACATTTATAGAATATGGTGTTTTGTGAGTTGAGATCTTCAGAATTTGATCATCAAAATGAACATTGAGTCTGTTTTATTATTAAAAAAAAGAGTTTTTGCAGTGTATTTCAATTAAGATTTACCCCATATTTGAATAAATTTTCATGATCATGACCTTATATTGTGTCT
This sequence comes from Agapornis roseicollis, assembly GCA_002631895.1. Classification (NCBI taxonomy): domain Eukaryota; kingdom Metazoa; phylum Chordata; class Aves; order Psittaciformes; family Psittacidae; genus Agapornis; species Agapornis roseicollis. The sequence continues at coordinate 7,586 of NDXB01005069.1, forward strand.
TTTACCTTATTAATGCTTTTCAATGCTAAGTTGGAAATTACAGAAATTATTTTGTGTGTGTGTGTTGTCCCTATATAGGGTTTTATAATTTCATATAGAATTACATTATTGAAGATTAATAATCTTTACCTACAGAGCAGCATTTCAAATATCTAAAGGAATGATTACATTACACATTACTCATTAGCATATTCATGAACAAACAAGGATATCTTAATGTCAATTGATTTCAAGGAAAGCTAATGGATTAGTTAAAAAGAAAGTATTTCCATGCAATATTGGTGGCACTCTTTTGTATAGCTAAAGTCAATGATGCCTTTTACCAATTATAACAAATCTTATTGCAGGCAGAAGATCCGGCACTTTTAATATTTTAACATCTTCGAGAATCCCCAGGCAAATTGTTCTTTTTCCTTTAAGGCAAACTGCAGTGCAGTCCAGTGCAATGAAAAATGAAGGTTTCAGTTTTCAGAGAACTTTAGGATATTGGTTTGAATCCTTATTATTTTAGAGTCACTTTGGAAATTCTGCAAAGTTACAACTTTTAGCACAGAATGAATACAGGAGTATGCATATTCATTATCTTGTAAGAAGGAACCTTAGTTTTATTTGTTCTTTGGGGGTTTTTTAGTTCTTAAAAGAACATATATTCTGTGAATCTACTCTACTCTGTGAAGCTACTCTTTTGACATGGACCTCATTCTTACCATTTACAAGTGCATCAATAAATGTATAGCAATTATATCAAACATTGCCTGGAAATTAAAACCAGATTTTTTTTCTACTGAGACTTTTTGCATGATGTTACTTTATCTTTTGTTTGTTTGGTTTCTTTTTTTTTAAAAAAATGTAAATTTCTTGACTGTTTACTTTGCTATTTCCTTTCATTTTGATTTAATATTACAACATGAACCTTTCAATTTCTGTTGCACATAACTTACAGGCTGATTGCTAGAAGAATTTGCACAATAAATTTATTTGTATAGAAACAAGTATTAAAGATTGACATAGCTATTCTTCGTATGATGTTGTAAAAAGAACTTTTATGTGCTGTACTTAATATGCAGTATCACAGGCATTTTTCATGAGAAAATAAAAAAAAGAGGAAATGTTAATTGGGTATATGGTGAAGATAAAACTGTTGTCTCCATTACAAGGGAAGGTTGTTCCAAAGTGAAGATTCTTCTCTATTACAAGGGAAGATTGTTCATCTTTTGCTAAAAGATGAAGTTCTGAAATTTCAAGCAATAATTGATAAAGTCCAGTGTTTCCTATCTTAAAATGAAAATATTGTTTCCTACATGTCTAGGACAGCATGCCATGTAGAAGATAGATAACATTAAAAAGATATAAATAATACATAGTTATATTTCCATATGTTACAGTCTTTAATTTTGGGGGATTTGCCTTAAAATCTTTTCTTGTATCCATTAAAAGTAGTCTAAAAATAATATATTCAAGAGAAAATATTATCTTGCTCTCTTGAACTGGTTAAAATTATGTAAAGCATGTTGGCATGAAAGAGAAAGAAGTTAGGACTGTTTGAAAAATCTAGAATTGTTCTGTTTTTATGAGTAAGTTTAAATTTCTTAGCTACTGTTTCCATTTTCTCTCCAAATTTGCCACTGCCATCACTCAGTTTCTGTTTGTTCTTTGGATAAAGCTTAAGACTTAGATAAGAAGAATGGAAAGTAACTTTTTCATAAAAAGGATTTTATCATGATTCTTCCATAAACTGCACTTCATGTTAGAGAGCACAGCTAAATGGGAGAAGCATATATAAATTATAAAGTACTAAACAAAAATGAAATTCAAACTTTGTACTCCACTTGATTTATGATGATAATTGGACTTTTCTTTATGAACTTTAACAAAGTTACTCAGCCCTTAATGAATTCTTAATTTTTTGTATTAAGAAACAAATGCACAAAAAATAGAAGTTAATATGTGAATATTATTAATGTAGTGACAACAATTACTTTCAAGACAGAATATAGGAAAACATGAGAATTTTGGGTTCTTCATTTATTGAAGACTTGATGATTATCATGAAGTGTGGCTATCAGCTTGATCAAGGCAATTCTCCCCATCTACTACACTCTCATGAGACTACACCTGGAGTAAATCTCTTCAGATCTGGGTCCCACAGCACAAGAAAGACATGGGCCTGCTTGAATGGGTTTAGAGGAGGGTCACAAATACGATCGGGGGGCTGGAGGATCTCTTTTATGAGGATATGCTGAGAGAGTTGAGGTTATTCAGCACAGAGAAGAGAATGCTCTGGGGAGACTTTATAGCAGCCTTCCAGTAGCTAAAGGAGGCCTACAGAACAGATGGTGGGTGTGAGGGTGCTGGAGAGAAGTCCTTACCAGGCAGTGTAGCAATAGAACAAGGAGTAGTGGCTTTAAATTGAAAGAAGGCAGATTTAGATTCACAGTAAAGAAATTTTTTACTGTGAGGGTGGTGAGACACTGGAACAAGTTGCTCAGAGATGTTGTGGATGCCCCCTCCTTGGAAGTGTTCAGTACCAGGTTGACAGAGACTTTGAGCAACCAGGTCTAGTGAAGGTGTCCCTGCCCATGGCAGGGGTATTGGACCTAGATGATGTTTAAGATCTCTTTCAACCCAAACCATTCTATGTTTCAATGATTTTATGGTTTAGTGAAGATTTAAAAAGCATCATGGTTTTTTAAGAACACCTGTTCATTTGTAACATTAATTATAAAGAATTCCTTCTCCACAGTTTTTTATTTTACAGTCCTTTTTAAGACACTTTTAAACTGCACTGTACTTTTTCCAAATGTAGGATTACTGTCTTTTGCTACTTGTGAGGGTTTCCTGAGGTGGTAAAACAGAGTTCAGCTGTCAAGTGGAATATCATTCTATAGACAATGTAGGTTACAATGTACTGAACAATTAGAAGGAACAATAACAACATAAAGCAGTAGTTCCCACACCTGTACAAATCAGCCATCCTTATATACAGATGCAGTCACAGCTGTCTTCCACTCCTGGGCTGCAGGCGAAGTATATTTTCCCCAGTCATATTGCATTTGTGCTCTGTCTGGTATCTAATGTAGTTAGGCTTGATTGTCATTCACTTGATTTGAGAAAAAAAATACTTTCCATTTAGATTTGCTGAAGGTCAGGCATCTAAGGACTGTCCCAGAGCCTCTCCTTCTGAAAAACACACAAGTTGTCAAAGCTGGAGCTTCAAACTATTATCCTAAAAATATTGATGGACTTCTTTGAGGTTAGGGAGGAAGTGCTACATGTTGGCTTGTGCAGTACGCAAGGAGGTTTATTCTTTGAATGACCATGGGAAACTTAATTACAACTAAAAAGGGATTTAACTGTATTTCCTAGTATTTCTTTGGTGATGATACCATAGGTGATAGCTACTTTTTCCTTCCTTTGGCTTCCAGCTCAGTAACAACAAGAATAGAACAGCATGAGAACATGTGGGCACACAATAACAGTGGGAAAGATTCAATAGAGGAAAGCACCAAGTAAACAATACCAAAGATAAGCAAATAAGTAAGGTAAAAATCTGGATGAATAAGGCAAAGCGCTAAATAAAATATACAAGAACACTGGAAACAAAAGCTTTTAAGAGACTCAACTACCATGGAAGCATTTTCTAGAGTAGGCAGTGCAACAGAAAAACAAATTTCAGATTTCTTTCTGGAACAAGTATATAAACAGGGACTTTTTTCAGAGCCACAGCCAGACAAGTCTTGTTGAGATACTTCTGTCCATTTCCTCCATTCATTTCCTTGTGTTTATATGCATTTTCTACCTCAGTCTGGTTGACTCAGAACAAATCTGTTAGTAAAACAAGAGAAGCACAGCCAAGAACTGACAATAGGCTCAGCTAAGAATAACTAATAATGTGGTAACTGAAGCAGTTAATGTGAGATGAGGGTGACCTAAGCAGGGTCCCAGAGCTAGATGCTAACTTGATGATAATAGGTCTCTTTCTCAGTAGATGATATAGAAAATTAAATAGACAACACAAAACATACTGAAAAAGACTGAAATATAAACCAAGATTTCAAATATTGCTTAAATTTTTGAAATTCCTTCCTATTGCACTGAAACACTGGAGTTCCATACAGCATATAAAAATTGCTGTAGGAAGAGTGTGGCAATTACCAGTAAGAAGTTTGCAACTGTGAAGGCAGAATGCAAACAGCATATTGAAGCAGGGATTATAGAATCATAGAATCATAGAATAGTTAGGGTTGGAAAGGACCTTAAGATCATCTAGTTCTAACCCCCCTGCCATACGCAGGGACACCTCACACTAAACCATCTCACCCAAGACTTCGTCCAACCTGGCCTTGAACACTGCCAGGGATGGAGCATTCAGAACCTCCCTGGGAAACCCCTTCCAGCATCTCACCACCCTAACAGGAAAGAATTTCTTCCTTATATCCAATTTAAACCTCTCCTGTTTAAGTTTGAACCTGTTACCCCTTGTCCTATCACTATAGTCCCTAATGAAGAGCCCCTCCCCAGCATCCTTATAGGCCCCTTCAGATACTGGGAGGCTGCTAGGAGGTCACCACACAGCATTCTCTTCTCCAGGCTGAACAGCCCCAACTTTTTCAGCCTATCTTCATACGGGAGATGCTCTAGTCCCTTGATAATCCTTGTGGCCTTCCTCTGCACTTGTTCCAACAGCTCCATGTCCCTTTTATGTTGAGGACAGCAGAACAGCACACAATACTCCAACTGAGGTCTCCCGAGAGCAGAGCAGAGGGGTGGGATCAACTCCTTCGCTCCTTTTGATGCAGCCCAGGATACGGTTGGCTTTCTGGGCTTCAAGCGCACACTGAAGCTGGATCATGTTCATGTTCTCATCAACCAAAACCCCCAAGTCCTTCTCCGCAGGGCTGCTCTGAATCTCTTCTCTGCCCAACCTGTAGCTGTGCCTGGGATAGCTCCGACCCACCTGTAGGCCCTTGCACTTGGCATGGTTAAACTTCATGAGGTTGGCATCAGCCCACTTTACAGGCGTGTCAAGGTCCCTCTGGATGGCATTCCTTCCCTCCAGCATATCCACTGAACCACACAGCTTGCTGTCATCGACAAACTTGCTGAGGGCGCACTCAATCCCTCAGTCCATGTCACAAACAAAGATGTTGAACAAGACCAGTCCCAACACTAATCCCTGCGGGACACCACTTGTTACTTGTTTGCAGCCGGACACTGAGCCATTGACCACAACTCTTTGTGTGCAGCCATCCAACCAGCTCTTTATCCACTGAGTGCCCCACCTATCAAATTGATGTCTCTCCAATTTAGAGACAAGGATGTCATGTGGGACAGTGTCGAATGCTTTGCACAATTCCAGGTAGATGACGTCAACTGCTCTACCCCTGTCCAGCAGTTCCGTAGCCCCATCATAGAAGGCCACCAAATTGGTCAGGCAGGATTTCCCCCTAGTGAAGCCATGCTGGCTGCCCCAAAGCACCTTGTTGTTTTTCATGTGCCTTAGCATACCTTGCAGGAGAATCTGCTCCAAGATTTTGGCAGGCAGAGAGGTGAGACTGACTGGTCTGAGGTTCCCTGGGTCATCCATTTTCCCCTTCTTGAAAATGGAGGTTATATTTCACCTGACTGCCATGATTTTTGAAATTTGATGGAGAATGGCTTAGCAACTTCACTCACCAGCTCCTTCAGGACCCGTGGATGTATTTCACCAGGTCCCATAAGGCCCTTAACATGGTCTCAAATCAATGATTCCCTCTAACCAATCGGTTTTATAAATTAGAAGAAAATATTTGCTTTTCAAGGAAGGAAACTGAGTTACAACCATAAGGATGTTTTTTGTTGTTGTTGAAATATTAGTAGGGAATCACATGAAATTCATCAGCAAATTAGTAAAGTTTTGATTATTAAGGCTTATCTTCATGCATTTCAATCATTAAAATGCACTTTGTTTAAGGACACTTCAGACAATCACATTTATTTTAACATCAGAAAAGGTGAATTGGTCATTAGCTTGAAACAGTTTTACTGAAGCTTGGAATCTTGAAGGAGCTGAGAGGAAAGTCTTTTGCTGGTTAAATTTATGTTTTTAGAATGCTAACAGTAGCTTCTCTTTTCAAAAAGAGAATTTTTCAAATTTATCACTGTCTGAATAATAGTGCAGAGTGACAACCTTAGTTATTCTTCTGTGCACTCCTACAAAGTTTCTGTGACACTTCACTGTGTCCAAGATAGCTGAACTCATGGTTTCTGAGTGAACTTTGTCTCTGTCCATAGTGTCTTTCAAGTTTCTTAAGGCTGAGACTACTGTTCAATCCATACAAGAGTAGATTACATGATTTTTAATGTCTCATACCAGGCCTTGGGATTTAAATCCTGTATACGAAACCTATAAACATCTAAATTTGACTTAAGTTCAAACCATACCTTCCTCTGCAAGCCCAGGACAACCTCTGTGGAAGACATAATTCAATATATTTAGAACAAAACTGTTTCCAATTAGGTCCATGAGCCATGTAATAAATGGAGCTTGGTGTCCTCTTGACTCAGATTTGTCATCATTATCCATCATTTTCAATGGACTTCAGCATCTGAGAATTGGACAAATATGTTTACTAAATAAATGTGGTCTGTGCTGGAAAGTTTTTCTTTTTCTCTAGAAACTAATTTTCTTATGTTCCTTTTCCTGACTAGATTACCTAGTAGCTAACAAGGAATGCCTTCATATTGTTGCCTCTGCTGCTGAGCTACTGTAAAGGTGTAAAGACTGGCGACATCCAATTTTTTTTTTTTTTTAATAAACACAACAATCAAATTCCATTTAAAATTCATTTATTTAGGCACCGTGGCAAGCATCCAAGCCTTGTTTACTGAAGAGCAACATGCTAGAGTTCAGCTAAGTACCATCAGCATGTAAGGACTGCAACCTACAAAAATTTTACACATATAATATTATACATCTGTGAATATTTTCCATTTTTCTGGCAAAAGTATCCTTTGTTTTGAGTCTGTAAATAATATTTTGGAAAGGGGTACTGTGGAGGACTATTTGCAAATTTAGAAAAAGTCTTTTAAATTTCATGCATCATATTTACTATGCAGTCCTTATGACGTTAGCATTATTTATCATTTAGCTCAGTACAGGATGCATGTTTATTTTTATTTTTATTTTATGAACTTATATAAATCTAAACTTTTATATTGTTACAGGTGTTCTTATTCCCTTTTGTTTAGCTTTGCTTGTGCACATGAAGGAAGCCTTACAACAGTTTTTAAGGCTTTTTTTCCCTAAATTTCATTCTCACTGACTCTGAAGGCATTCTAAGGAGACTGGATTGCTAGCAAGATCTGTAAAACCTGGTTGTTAACAAGGCATGTGTAAAACTGCTGGTGAGGGAATGATCCATGTTTTACCTTGACAAAACCACTCCTCAATTTAATAAAAGCAAGAAAAAGCACTTCCAGTTGCCTTAGGTGCTGTGAATAACCACACAAAATAAGAAATATCACCTCTACTCTTAGGTTATTATTTTTGAAAAAGAATAATTCTTTTATTAAAAATGAGAGTATCCACAGATACACAAAAGCAGCATTTCAAAGCCCATTGTTATATAAACCCTTCTGTGTTGCATAAAGGTTTCTTCACTGTAGGACAATTAGTGAGTGCAATAGTATGTTCTCTATCAATCTGTGTCATAGCCTTCTGCTTGTTGCCTTGAGTACAGTATATAAGCTAGCCAGAAGGCAATCTTTTTTTCCTTTAGAAAGATAACAGCAGCCATCAGTAGCTCAGATAAAATGTGGATAGTAAATATTATCTACCATGTCTTGGGAGGAGAGAGCAAATACTTTTTAGCCATCCATGATTTCCCTGTCAATTTTCAAGATTTTAAAACTAGTCAGGGACATATGTATGAGTCAGTATTTTTCATTCACCATTGTACATGTGAATTTCTGTTGTCATATATGTGTGACCCATATGCATAATTTTATTTATGGTAATGTATTTGCACCTGCAATCATCAGATTTTTGTTTGCAGTTTAGATAATTTTTTTTTCCTAACAGTCTTACTTGTGTTGGCAAAAGCAAAATCCTAAAAATGTTACATAATGGTATCTAGAAATATTGTATACCATTTCCAGCTGTTTGAATAGACTTGAAGGTATCAAATTTCTCCATAGAATTACTTAAACATTACTTTTCACTTAGAATTCAGATATAGAGCATTCACTGCACCATAATATGAGGAATTCAATTATGAAGTATTTCGAATTTTACGAGAGAAATACTTACTTTTGCTGATGACAATAAAAGAAAAAGTGAAATTATTGGCAAATATGCCTCACGTTAAAGAAATGTGCAAATAAGTAGATACACAGATTTTTGTCACAAAGACCATTCATGTTGGCAGTTTATAGATATTTGATTTAGTATGCTAAGTCACACAGTTGGAGTGTTATTGAGGTAACTCTGACTGTGTGCATGCATAAAAGGTTCATAAAAGTATATAGAAGTTAAATTCCTTCTTACAAAAGGATCACACAGGAATCAACTGGTAAATGCATCTACAACTAGAGAAGTAGTTTTGCTAGCAGTTAAAAAGAATAAGCTATGATCTAGTAAAATTTATTTTTTCACATCAAGTGTCAGGAGAAGAAAAATGGAGTAGCTGTAAAGTTGGAAGGCTGTAAAAGGAATATTTCAAATGACAATATTTGATTTCACACTCATAATTTTGGTTATGTAAAATAGGAGAGAAAAATGGTAAAAGGGGACAGATAAATTTCCAGAAAATGATTAAGGGGCTTTGCATTCCAGATTAAATTTTGCCAAAGCATTCTTGGATGTCTTGCTGCAGTATGTGACCTTCAAAAAGACATGAAAGGATATTTACTCATAAGACAATTTTAGACAGAGGTACACAATACTTCAGAAGTTACACAGGTCAGATGACTAAATCATTGTCATTCAAAATGTCTGCTGCACGTGAAAAAACTAACCCAGAAATCATATATCAGCAGTCCCAAGTTTCTCCAAAAAACAGAAGATTAACAACTTTTCCAGACTGATGGAGATCGGTAGGATATTTGAGTCATATGTGTGACTTCACTGAGGTCTGTTCCAACAGCAACCTAGAGTCTGAGAATGACAATAATTTCATCAAGGCCACCTGAACACTTTTGAATATGCTGAACTGGAGACCTTCAAGTCTTAATTCCAGCATAAGATTGTCATGGTTCTGCAGGTAATGCTTTTTCGTAAGGATTTATTTTTTTTTCTCCAGTGTTTCTAAGGAATTCCTTTTTGTTTACCTTTCTGTTTACTTTTCATCTAGGGCCTGCCATGACACTTAGAGCACATCATGCATAAACACTACAAAGGCTTGGTTAAATACAATTCTTCTCTTTGTTCCCAGTGATAAAAATCTGAAGCAGATTGACTATATTTTTCAATTAACTTGAAAGCTACTCTGTTGACATCAGCCTGAGAGGCTTTTGTGCTCCTTAGGCAAGAAAGTATGAACAAAGCATAATGTTTTTCCCAGTAGCTGCTGCTGAACTGCTTGTTTTAGAGCTTCCACAAGACACAGAAAAACATTTTGCAAAAGCCAAAGCTTATTCTTTATTTACAGGTTATGCTGACATAGTATGGAATAAGAAAAAAAACTAGAATGCAGCAACATTAAATCTATACTAGCAGCCTGTCAGGAGGCCAGCTATGTTATATATGCCAACATTTCTCTGTATTTATGTATTTAAGAAGCTGGATTAAATGGAAATATTAATGTACATGAATATTTTATTTTTAGATAATTACCCAGTTTTCAGTGATAAATGATAAATAGCCATTCCCCCCCTCCCCCCCAAAAAAAAATATTCTGTTATTAGGAGCACATTTTAAGTCACTAGTGGGAAGTGTAAATCAAAACATTTAAATTCCTGACACACTGGTGTTGTTCAGCTGAACTAGTCATGGATTGTTCAGAACAGCTCACATTTTTTTGAAACATTACACTAAACTCTGATTTTCTGATTTCAGCCTCTATCATAAAATACATTACCAGATCATTCAAGCTCAGTAAGCTCAACAAGCTCTTCAAATAATTTAACAAGAGAAATTTCAACTTGTGAAAGTAAAAACTACCTTTTTTCATTAATGAATTTGCTGCAGTAGTAACAATAATGACATTAGGAAGAAAATTGTCAAGAAAATGGCTTTCTGAAGACAAACTTACAAAGTTGCCAGACACCTTTTCTCTTTCCCTTTTTCAAAAGCAGCTTGCACAGAGCAGTGTGACTTCAATTTTCAATAAAAGTAATAGTGCAACATTCAGAACACTGGAAAATTTCCTCACTTTAAACACTCTCCTTATATGATGAAGCTTACTTTTTTCAAGGTTTGGAACCTAACTCATTGCGAACAACATCAGGCCCACTAAGGCAATAACTTCCATGAAACTGTTCACTCTTAAACATCAGGTTACTTCTTAATGATATCAACTGAATAATTTATTAAGAATGATAAGCCAAGGAGTTCTGGTGCATAATGTGAGGATTTATAGCACTTGAAGAAATTTCTAAGGTTTTACTAAGAAGAACTTATGAACCTCTGTATGGAAAATGGCAGGTCCCTGTCATTATTGAGAATATGCACATCTGTAAAGAAATGGGGAATCACAATCATGGGTTCTCTAGAAGACAATTAAAACCCACATATCAGTACATTTACAGAATACATTAACAACTTGTAGCTGTTAGCTTACATGTTAAGAAGACACCATCATAATTTGATACTCAGATAACTGGGAAAGCTGTGGACAAAATGTGTTATCTGTGTTAGTTTTCAGAAACAATATTCAGTTTTTCTAAACTTTCAGTTTCTATTATCTTTGTTTCCTGTTTTGCTACCATGCTCAGTATGGATTTCATGTTTATTTAGTAGCCTTGACTCAGTTTTACCCTAGACTTTGATGAACAGTAAGAAACTAAAATGGCTGACTTTAAATGTGACATTTAAACTAATGATATAAGAAAAATAGTTGGTGAAGCTTCTCCATGTTGTAGAAAGTTTTGTCAAACTAAAGATTTAATATTAATTGAAGAAATTTGAAGCAGACAAAGAATTTGATGCCTTAGAAAAATCTTTAGAGGGAAAATCTAAGCATCTTTGAACTGCAGAACATCACAGCAAAATTCAGGCCCAATAAAGATGCCTGAGATTCAGCTTAGAAACTTAGAAATATGAATACTGTTTTTTCATTTTTCATGTTTTTATCTGTTTTTTTTCTTCTTTTTGTCATTTAAATGATTTGTGTGATTATGATTATTCTGACACAGCCTAATGCAGTGATTTGATGATTATAAAATGTCGTGGAGTTGGATTAATGATAGAGAAGTCAAATTAGTATATTCTTCAAAGGCTGAATACACCTCAGTATTCTTGTGTCTTTGCTCTTTGTTATAGTGAATCAAATGAGGTTTTTCATATAGCACTCAGGCTTCCTGATAACCAAGATTTGCAGATGTTTTCAGCAAATTTAAGGAACTTGTATTTACTACACATCAAACAAAGACTGGATTCAATTTCACTTTTTATGTGGTTGACAATAATAAAAATAGAAAATAATTCAGCAAATGACTGAATTAAATAGTTGGCAAAAGTAGATAAGTTTAATGATCTGTTTATGCTGTTTAGGCCTCACACTTAATGTGCCTCCTGAGACTACTGTTCTCAGAAATTTGTTGTGTGTTTAGTGTATATATAGTAAGACATAAACTCATTTATAACATAAAAGAAAAACAAGCTTTCTTTTTGAAGTTAAATATATCTACCTATAGCAGCAGCAAATGCAAAAATATTTGAATGAAAAAACAGATCTAAGGTTTGTTTGAATAATACATTATTACTCATTTGCATAGATCATAATTATGGGCTCTTGTTTGCATTTTAACAAGTATGGATCCCACTAGAGCAATAAATAGTGACAAGTTTATTCACAAAGTGCAACCAAATGATGTTTATTATGGATTTTTTTATTTCTTCTTGGAAATATGGGCTGTAAACCTAAAATACATATATTTTCAACAACCAGTCTCAATTTATGGTAAATTTAGATCACAAGGTACACCTTTATATATTTTCATGTGCTTCATGATCATTTGATATATAATTTATTGAAGTAAACATATTAAAATAATGAACAGCATAACATAATTCACACTGATATTTATAGACTTTTTTTCTCAGTTGTCTATCACAACATATTTATACTTTGAGTATTTAAATATCTTTAAAACTGTTTAAAGAAATTGTATAAAGTAATAATTGTGTTGTGGTTTTTGGCTTTTTTTTGTAAATTAATTGCTGCTCATAGGAATGCCAGATTTTAAAGAGTCCTCATCTACTTTACCAACCACTTGAAAAAAATTTAAACTCGATATTCTACCTGATTCTTATATCATCAAATACATTTGAACTGACTTGGCACTCCAAGAAATGAACTGTCATAAAATCTGTATGAGTCACCAAGCATTTATATAGAAACTTTCTTCTTCACATCCTAACTCCAATATCTTGGTATTCAGTTCACCCCTTTACATTAACCTCTCGGTGCTGTGGATCTTTTCACACACCTATACATGTATATACACCTTTTTGCATATATGCATGCATACATCATATATGTATAGACATTCTTACACATATATATACACACACACATATGTGCATAGATACATACACACATATGTATGTATACACACATATACTCACATATGTACATATGTTGACCAAAGATCACTCAGGAAAGAGACATGATAAAAGACAGAGCAACTTTCTGAGTATTTGAGATTGGGACTTCATAAAATCCCCGTCCCAAATTTCAGCTTTATATTTGTGAGGGGGACTTTCAGTGGTCACAAACTGCAACACAGGAAATTCCCTCTGAACATCAGGAAATGCTTTTTTATTGTGAGGGTGACTGAGCATTGGTAGTTTCTGGAGAAGTAGTAGAGTCACTATCCTTGAAGACATTCAAAAGGCATCTGGAATCAGTCCTGGGTAACCTCTTCTAGGTGGAAAAGGGGTGTTGGACCAGATGACCTTCAGAGGTACCTTCTAATCTAACCATTCTGTGATTCTGTGATAAAACCCCATTTGATATCTGTGTTTAAAACCTAGGTTGATTTCATAATGCTCTAACTTAAGCTTATGAGTTGTGGTAATCTTGTCTCCTTCACAGAGTCTTCAGATCAAAAACTGTGGATATTTCATAGTGTCAGTCAGTCTCTTGCAGTTTTCAATCCAAAACCACTGGTCCTATTAGGAGTCAGCACACCTGAACAGAAACAAAGATTCCAACAGGGTTAGGTAAAGGCCCCAGCAGTTTGTAAACTATTCAGAAATCCCTTTTCCTATGTCCTTTTGTTAGCTTTCTCTTACCTCACTTTTACTTTCCTAATCCAGTTTAAGAAGTTAATTAGTTCATAGAGGAAATTATTGAAGAACATGCATTAACTGTAGTTTACACTCAGAACAAAAACCCAGTCTTCAAAATAAACTCCTCCTTCCCCATATAAACACAGTAAATATTTACAGTAAACATTGCAAACAAACACCTATAAACTTTATGTAAGGTATCAAGCAGTCCAGCAAGATGAAGAAAGTAGTACCTATGGGAAAATTGTATTTAGTGACCGAGCATAAAGGGTACGATAGATGATGAAATGATACATTCTCCAGCATTTCAGTTGGCTAAAAATGATGTTTATTATGTTGTCTTTTAAATTTTTTTAATTTTTTTTTGATGGTGATTATACCTCAATAAAGCAAGTACTAGAGAAAATGGCCGTGAAAGAACTAATATGTTTGCAACTTTGCTAGTATTTGTAGGCAGGTTACATTTTATATCAATTTACAGTGTTTACAATGTTCAGATATTGCAAACTCTGTGTCATAGGAGTATTTAAATAAACATGACCCAAAAAGATGATATTTATTTTTTTTTTGTCTACAGTTATAATATATACCAGCTCTGTACATGTCAGAAACTAAAACATAAGAGATCAATACCTGTCCACAGAATTCTCAGCAAGTATTGATCAGTTTTAAAGATGATATATTAACTCTTTTCTTACTACTGTTTTTCTACCCATAAAACATTATTCTTAAGCATTATCTATTCCAAGAGCTGTAGTAACAGACATGTAGTGTACTATTTGATTCTCTAACTCCACAGTTACTGTGTACAGATCAAGTTGTGAAAAACATCATTATTCATTTTTTGTCAATCTCCTATGAGATAAACATACTGTTTATTTGTGTTTATGGAAATTATCCTACTTTAGTGAATGTTGGAGCACTGGAACCAAAACTCTCTCAGTTGCAGGATGTTGTGTGAACCCCACATATGTTAAAAGTTAAATGGCTTTAAACTCCCAGTTTTCTTGCATTTTTATTTCAAATGATACAGTAAAATAGTATTTTCTGCTTTTCAACATAAATACAACCTGTCAATTGGAAGGGAACACTATGCGCCTATAAAGAATGATATTTTTTGAGATTTCAAAAGACAACCAGATAACACTTCAATCATCAAGAATTTTTTGTGTATTGTCTGCAATTCTGAAGGAGTGTACATGTGACCACTGAAAGCATTTCCAAATGTTGCTACGAGGTTGCCTGGAACACTGTTTTATCTTACTTCATAGAATGCCTAATATAGAACCTATTACAGTTTCTGAGCTATGTCACACTGATTTTATTGTCAATAAAAGTAGTACATCACACAGAAATCAAGGAGAGAAGTGGAAAAATTTCTTCTGTTAGTAAACACAAATGAGGGAATCTCTCTGCACAAAATTCAAGATCACATCACATCACATTGATTTATGATTTAAAGTGATGTGAATCTCATTACACTGGAGTCAGAGACTGACATCTGATCAAAGATTAACTTTGGTCCATGAGTAGCCCGGTTAAGAAGGTGTGATCACCTGTCATATAAAATGAAAAAAAATGTAAGGAGGATTTTCAAAATCTGACATCAAGGTATAGTAAGTATTCTAACCTACTGGATCTATGACTGAAATCCAAGGACAAAATAAAAAAAAAAAAAAAAAAACAAAAAAAAAAAAACAAAAAAAACAAACAAACAAAAAACCCCAAAACCCCAAACAAACAACAACAAAAAACCCAATCAAACAACAAACCAAAACCAAAACAGCTACCAATGTTTCTAGGGAATTTGTTACTGTCACCTCTGTTCCTAATTCACAAAGTGTGCATGTTTGATGTATGGCCAAGCTATAGAGGNAACAAAAAAACCCAAAAAACCAAAAACAACTAAAGGCATTATTTTCCATAATATATTTCACACATTGTATTAAATGGATATATAGTATCACAGTATACCTTGTGAAATATCATAATTATTTTAAGGTCATAATTAGCCTCAGGATTGAAAAATCAAGGATTGATTGCAACAGCTAATCTTCCACCAGTAATGATATTCTCCATTTTCAGAAGGCCATGGTTTTAACCTCAGCTAGAAGCTGCTTGGTCACTTCTTGCTCCTTCGCAAGTGGCATGGGGAAAGAATCAGAATTAAAACCCATGGGTTGAGATAAGAACCTTTTAATAATTGCAGTAGAATATATCACTACTAACTAATACTACTAATAATAACATAAAATACTACTAATAATAACTACTAACTAATACTACTAATAATAAAAATGAAAAGGGAAATAACAAGGTAAGGTATACAAAACTAAAAGGGGAACCTTCCCTCCCCAAAAAAACAGAGATGCACAATACAGCTCCTCACCACCTGCTGACCAATACCCAGCCCAACTTGAGCAGTGATCAGTCTCTTCCAGGTGACTCCACCCAGTTTATATACTGGGCATGACATGCTGTGGTATGGACTACACCTTTGGCTAGTTTGGGTGTCCAATCTCTGCTTTCTCCTGGCTTCTTGTGTCCCTCCTCACTGGCAAAGAATGAGAGACTGAGAAGTCCTTGATCAGGGTAAGTGCTCTTAGCAGCAACTAAAACATTGGTGTGTTATCAGTATTATTCTTAGACTAAAGCTAAAACACAGCACTGCACCAGCTGCTAGGAAGAAAATCAAACACATTCCAGCCAAAACCAGGATGCAGAGAAATGGTGAAAATAATTATGCTTTCCTGAGAAGAGAGTTAATGAAAAGACCTCCTTGAATTCAAGCAATTTCAAAGATATTTTTTAAGGCTTTATAAGCATTTACAGAATTCTACATCTTATTCTACTAGTCATCAATGTCCTACAGTGCTTTGAGTAATTATGTTATTCCAGAAACTAGAGATGAAGGTAAATGAACACCTCAGGTTTTGTATTTAGTTATTGCCAGCTGTTGAGCTGCTCACTGTTCAAACAGAAAACTGTGCCACCTTCTCAGCAGATGGAAATCTGTTTACTTTAGTGAGGAAATACTAGCCTATACTACTTTAAGAGATGCTAACCATTTGCAATCCCTTTTTACATCTTCATGGTTCAATACTGACAGTGGAATTAAATGAGAGAAGAGCCTCTGGAAGTCATCCACTGGACATAAAAAAGAGGTTTAAATATTCACAAAGGAGATCTTGTGGAGTGATCATGGGAAGTAATAAAATAGTATTTAGTCTTGTACCACCTTAAGAAGCATTTCACAATCTAGCTCTTACAATTTAAAATTTTAAATTAATTTCTGAAAGGTATCTATAAATGTTTAATGAATCCCTGAAAAACAGTAGTTGTTTTTGTGTAAATATTTAAATGTTGACGATACCTACTCATGTTATTTATTTTTCAGTCTTTTCCTTATTTGTTGTTCAAAATAACTTACAAAGGAAATCAAAAGTACAGAATATATATGTATAAATATACTCATCTATAGAAAAGTTACACATTAATGTGTAAGTAACTGTAAAAATAAATATTTGATGTGAAATTTTTCTCAGGGGAAAATGTGTAATTCATTATGCCAGTGTAGTGCCAACCATATAAAAAAAATCCTACAGCCTGGTTACTCTCAAAGAAGAAATAAAAATCAACACAAAGTGCATCCACTGGTGAATATATTAAGATCAAATAATGCAGGAACAAGGTAGAGCTCTCATGTTCACTAAATATTTGTGAACATACAGCTTTACTATGCTGGCACTATCTGCCAACTGTGTATTGCTCTATGCTGAATGTCTCAAAATAAGTTAGATTTTTTTAATACCTTATCCTGGAAATGGTACAATCTCATAAAATTTTTCTTATGGCAAAATACAATACAAACTAGAAAGTAATTATAAAAAGACAGGTCTATATTAGCTGTATACTGTAATCAAACAAAATACTAGCTTACACAAATAGAACAATATGGTGAATAATTCCCGTATAGTACTTAGTTTGTGTTGCAAGTGCCAAATTTAAGTTCTTCAGAAAAAGAAACCTCTTCTGCATTTTTGGTGGGTTTTTCTTTTCCTTTTCTTTTGCAGTGATATTAGCTTTAGAAAGACAAGATCTATGAAAAATGAATAGCCTTTCAAATGCTTCCTAGTCCTGACACCTTTCAGTCCTGATATTTTTTCTCTTAGTTCTTTAAATGACTTGTCAGTTTCCTGGCTTTTGGCAGGCTGGGTCCTCATACACTCATCAATGAGTCTTAGGCATCTCATTTCTCCCTGCCCCTGTCAATAATCACTTCCAAGCCTGGAAGATACTGCTGATTTCTCCTTTACTCCTTTACCGTTGTTTTCTTCCTTTAAAATAGCTGTTCTCATTTCTGAGTCTAGAACATGTTGCATTTTGTTTAGTGCTCTTCTCCACACCACAGGAATCTTCTCCCCTCAAGTCATTCCTTGCTAATGTCAATCCTCTAACAACTTGCTCTAATAAGCTGTTTAGTTTCCTGGTGTGTGCTGACAGTCACTATCAATATTTTCAGTGCTTTTCAGTATGTTGATCCCCAAGGATTCACATGATCATAAGAATTTGCTTTTAAATATGAGTGATAGACACAGTATTCTATAAGATAAAAATTGCAATGGTCTTTGAAACACAGACTATGTGTCTACAAAATTTTCAAAATTTCAGGAATGTTTGCATCTCTCGAGACACATAAGCAACACAGATTTTATTAGGGATCCCTGCTCTACAGCTTTCTAATTCATGTATACAGGCTGCTCTAAAATTAAAGTTATAAGATACTAAATGCCAAATCCATTAATTGAACTGGAAGCCAATGTGATGTTCACAAAAAATAGACAGGGGAAATTTCAAAACCCGGTGGGGAAAATGAATGTTTCTTCACCTTGAGGAAGAAATTGGATATGGTTGTCTGCACTCACAGAGTTACTGTTCTGGGCCTCCTAATAAGGTTTTCTTTTACAGGTAATTTAGAAATACACCATTTTCTCCATAAGGTATAATTATGAGCAAGAAGCACTATTTGCTTACAGTCAAGTCTGAGAGATTATTTTCTGAAATATCATTTACCTTCAAACAGGGGTGGTAGGTAAGGGTCCCCCTCATGCAAGCTTTTTTATTTGACATTAGAAGTACCTAGCTAGTGCAGCAGTTGCTTCGTGAAAAAGCCAGAGAACAGAGCTACAAATAGTAAAATGCCAGGAAAAAACTCCCTAAATATTGGGTGTTGCCCAGTTAATCTATGTTACTGAATTTCTCTCTCTAATGAGATGTCGTTCATTAAATGAGTTGATTTGTGTTTTAAGAGGTGAAAATGAATTCACTGAGCACCAGAAATTTTGGATCAATTTTCCCAGACCCTGTGTGATATATGGTATCAATGTATTATTATGGACAAACAAAATTGAATACTGGCCCATCTGTCATCAGATCCTTAAAGAAAAATTTTAAAATGTAATTAGCTTGGTAAGTAAAACTTCTTATTAATGGTTGTATTTCCCTGTGAGTTCTAATATTTAAGTTTTGAGCTGCCTTTTTAATAGTTCATTTTTCTTTATAAAATATTGAATTTTGCAGATTGTGATAACAGAAAAAAACAAGACTTCAAGGTGAAATGAAATTGATTTATCCTCATTTTTCTGTAAAATACCTTTTCACCATGGAGGCTGTATTTTGCAAGGGAAGACTTATTTTGGTCACTGAAAAAAGGACTAGTAAGGACAACCTCTCTAGAAAATGTGTTTTGTTTTCACAGGTTTAGTCAGGTCTCAGAAAGAAAACACAGAGATCTATTTATTAGCTTTTTGGGCTAGTTTGGCCTCTGGGCTACCTGAATGCCTCTTTTTCTAAACTGTCAGACAAGAAGGCTGGTAAACTGATAGCTTAAAAAAAAAGAAGTAAAAACTTCTACAGTATCTAGCCATCTCACTCAATTATAATTTAAAAAAAAAAAAAAAAAAAAAGATAACAATTTACTTCCAGAAAAAGAAAAAGA
>NDXB01005069.1:27138-45208 GCA_002631895.1 Agapornis roseicollis
AAAAAAAGATAGTTACCAATTTACTTCCTGAATCAGAAGATGCAGATGGAGAAGGTGAGAAATAGATAGAATTTAATTAAAAAACCCAACAAACCAAAATTAGATCACTGGGCTCATGTGACAGGAGATCAATCTCAGGTTAAAATGTTCTTAACTGTTTATTATTTTCCTACACCTTTAAATTTGTGGGCCCTTTTAATCTGAAACAAGTGTTTATGAAAAGAACCCAATCTTTTGCTCTGTGTCTCTCAGTGTTGCTACAATGCTATTTCTGAAGGGAAAGTAACTTCCGCAATTGTGTGAGCAGAAAAAAAAGCAAATCCACTCTACTGTGGCTGCATCCATAAGTGCTGCAAGCCAGACTTCATAATTCGTGAAAAGGATGTTGTACGTAGAGCTTATTTCTGGGAAGTATTGACTCAGCTATGGAGACTGGTTAGGGACAAGTGTGAGCTTCTTGACTGAATGTGAATCAGTTGCAGCCAAGAAACCATTGACTTTGTCTGGCACTGTGCCTAAACTAACATAGTTTTACTCTCAAAGAAAGACATAAACAAATAGACTACATAGTCAAAAGTTGGCTTCAATTTTAATTACAAATATTAGTTTGGAAAAAAATAAAATACATAATTTCCTACTGTGTTTCGAAGAGAACCATGGTTTTGACTCAAGCGGAGTCAATATATTTTAAAATATGACTTTAATCAAACTGTTTAAGTCCACACAAAACAATTTCATCTATCTCTGTGTTCTTTCATTAAAAGCTGACAAAATGAATGCTGCTCACAGGAATCATCCTCTAAAATGCATTATTCTGTCTGCATTCTTTCCACAGCCCAGAATTTTTATTATCTGTTGAATGTCTGCCAGCATTTAATACTCATTATCTGAAAGTAAATATCTTGAAGGATTTCAGAAGTGATCCTAATGATGCCTTTAGATTTTAATGGAAGACAATGAATATTCTATCAACTATGTTGTGAAGGACAAGTGTACAAAAAATATGTAGAATTACTAAAATCATCAACTGATTGATCAGATATGGTGAAATTGCTCAGGAGAACTGCAAAGAATACAGTGTCATTACCTGAAAATAAATCAACTGGAAATACCAATGGAAATGCAAGACAAACTTACAATATGGGTCTAGTCAATGCCTACATTTCTACTTTTACTGATTTTTAGAAATGAACATCTGTTCCAGCTTGTGCCTGACAGTCAGCCTGGGACTGAACCTGTTATCTGTGATGACCTTTTGCTGAGGAAAACGATGAACTGAAAAATCTCTGTCACCTTTAATCACCATTTACTCCTCAGTCCCTATACAGGAAGGCATTAAGCCACAAGAGGTAGTTCAAGAACCACTTCATCAGTGAGAAAAGCCTACTTTTAAAGGTGAATTACAAGACATTTTATTACTCAGCACTTTATGTGACACCACACTTTTGGCTTTGTTTGTTGGGTTTTTTGTTTGTTTGTTTTTTAATAATTTGAATAATCTAAGCTGTAAATTAATGAATGTGAAAGGAAAAAGTTCTGCACGTTTTCTTTTAGCAGTCGAACTAGCTATTTAGTTCAGCACCACACATATGGTGGTTAGAATATTTTAGATCTATAGGATTAATCGATTTTCTTACAGGACACACAAGACTTAATTTTGCAATGTTGCACTAACATGGAAGTGGTTTTTAAACCAAATTTTCTTGGTTATAGTTATGATTTTTATAACTTATTATTCATATTAATCATACTGACGTAAACTGCATTTCCTTTAATTAGCCATAGTCTTTGCCAGGGTTCAGGAAGCAGAAGACTGAGTCTGAAAACTGTAAAACCCCTTGACAACAGCCTTCCTTCTACACTGTGCTGTTTTATCAGTTGAAGTGAAGCGGAGTCTGAAATGATATCTGCAAAGAAAATACTGGGTTTAGATCCAGCTGAAGTCAAGAAATACTCGTGTTTTGCTCTTTATATATATATTTTTTTTTTAAGTTTTCTTTGAATCCCACATGGATACATTTAACTTCCTAAAATGTCCCTTCCTAGATATTTTCTTTTGTTCTGAAGACTGACAGGTTCACATACCGAAAGCCTAGTTAGCTATTTACTGCAAGCAAAACAGAACAAATACTTGAAGGAAAACATATTCTGCATGTTAGAGAAGGACACAGGAAAATATATCTCTGGGAATTATTTAGAGGCAAGAGGTAGAAATGCAAGGGCTAAAGTGCTACTGAGAACTAGGTCCAGCAGCCTGATTATAAGGCTTCCCCATGACATTGATTTTATTTTTATGTCATGCCATGGTCCCAATAAAGTACCTGCTCTTATTGTTCATGAAATGCAAGCAGACCAAGAGCCACAAGCTGTCTTCCCTGTTCTATCCTGTTCAGGTGCCTGAGGATTTGAGGATGGCAAATGTCACTCCAGTCTATAAGAAGGGCAAGAAGGAGGACCCAGGTAATTATAGAACTGTCAGCCTTACCTCCATTCCTGGAAAGGTGATGGAACAACTTATTCTTGACACCATCTCTAGACATATCAAGGATGAGGGGGTCATTAAGAGCAGCCAACACGGTTTTACCAAGGGGAAGTCATGTTTGACCAAACTTACAGCCTTCTGTGAGGAAGTAACTGAGTGGTTGGATGATGGTAGAGAGGTAGATGTGGTCTTTCTTGATTTCAGTAAGGCATTTGATACTGTCTCCTACAGCATCCTCATAGATAAGCTAAGGAAGTGTGGGCTTGATGATCAGGTAGTGAGGTGAATCGAGAACTGGTTGAAAGGAAGGCAGAGGGTTGTGGTCAATGGGGCAGAATCTAGCTGGAGGTCTGTGACTAGTGGAGTGGTGCTGGGACCGGTGCTGTTTAATACTTTCATCATTGACCTGGATGAGGGAACTGAGTGTACCCCCAGCAAGTTTGCTGATGATACTAAACTGGGAGGAGTGGCTGACACACCAGAAGGCTGTGTCGCCATTCAGGAGGACCTGGACAAGATGGAGAGTTGGGCGGGGAGAAACCTGATGAAATTCAACAAGGGCAAGTGTAGAGTGTTGCATCTGGGGAAGAACAACCCCATGGACCAGTACAGGTTGGGGGTTGACCTGCTGGAAAGTAGTGAAGGGGAAAGGGACCTGGGGGTCCTGGTGGATGGGAGGATGACCATGAGCCAGCAATGTGCCCTTGTGGCCAAGAAGGCCAATGGCATCCTAGGGTGCATTAGAAAGGGTGTGGTTAGTAGGTCAAGAGAGGTTCTCCTCCCTCTCTACTCTGCCTTGGTGAGGCCGCCTCTGGAATCTTGTGTCCAGTTCTGGGCCCCTCAGTTTAAGAAGGACAGGGAATTGCTTGAAAGAGTCCAGCACAGAGCCACCAAGATGATTAAGGCAGTGGAACATCTCCCTTATGAGAAGTAGCTGAGGGAGCTGGGTCTCTTTAGCTTGGAGAAGAGGAGACTGAGGGGTGACCTCATCAATGTTTGCAAATATGTAAAGGGTGAGTATCAGGATGATGGAGCTAGGTTCTTTTCAGTGATATCCGGTGATAGGACAAAGGGCAATGGGTGTAAACTGGAGCATAGGAGGTTCCATGTGAACATCAGGAGAAACGTCTTTACTGTGAGAGTGACAGAGACCTGGAACAGGTTGCCCATGGGGGTTGTGGAGTCTCCTACATTGGAAATATTCAAGGCCCGCCTGGACAAGTTCCTGTGTGATGTAATTTAGGTTACCCTGCTCTTGCAGGGGGGTTGGAGTAGATGATCTTTCGAGGTCCCTTCCAACCCTTAGGATTCTGTGAATCTGTGATCAGCCAAGGAAGGCTACTGGTCTTTCAGTGTGAGAGCACGGGTTGAAATTCTGCCACATTTACAGGAAATGTATCTTTTTAATTTAGTTTGCAAATAAATTATAGCATTAATCATCATCATGTTCATGCAACACATAGTAAAACTGTATATCTATTGACATAATGAAACCTTGGTTTAAGGTTTTTTTTCTTAGGTGTTGAAATGCAATTTGCATGCAACCTGATGTGTGAATTTCATTTTGGGAAAAATGGTTCACAGTTCCTGTGATTAAGGTGCCATTAGTTTCTTTTTCTAATTATTTATAAGTCCACAAATGTTTTTTCTTCAGATTGTTTCTCATTTGCAACACAAACACACACAAAAAACTGTTACATTCTATTTTACAAGAAATATCACCCTTTCAGTGCAAAATCCCACTTTGTGTTTTTCATAGACAGGAATAAACCCCCTGATTTAATATGTGTTTTCATTAGCTTCTCTTAGAATAAGGATTATTGATTTACTAAGGACCTTTAGATATAGTTCCACATTGTTAAATAGATT
This sequence comes from Agapornis roseicollis, assembly GCA_002631895.1. Taxonomy (NCBI): domain Eukaryota; kingdom Metazoa; phylum Chordata; class Aves; order Psittaciformes; family Psittacidae; genus Agapornis; species Agapornis roseicollis. Next base: position 31,490 of record NDXB01005069.1, read on the forward strand.
TAAAAATCCAGAAAACATTAAAAGCATTTAATGAACAGTGGAGCTAAAGTAGATATTTGTATGTCAAGATTTTAAACTGTACAAAAATATCTTTAAGGTCTGAAATTGAAGTCAGCATATTTATTTTCAGTGAAAAAATTATTTGTTTCTCTATCTTTTAATCAAATAAGATATTTTTTAAAGATAAACACTGTTGAGATGCTTTTTTTTAAGCAGTCAAGTTCATTTTTTTCTTTTCCCATTTTGTTATGGACAGAAGTCATTATTTACAAAGTCATTGCAAAAATGTTCCTGCAAATGAGTGAACTGCATTAAAAGCAATTAATAAATATTATACCATAGATCATGATATGAATCATCATTAAATTCACAGTACGTAAAACCAACCAGTCCTTATTCATGCAGTAATTATTTTTTGACACACACTTCACAAAGACAAACTTACAAAAATAAGTGAAATTGTGTATAAACAAGGAATAAGGAAAGCATTACTCTGACTAGGGAATGTGTGTTACTGAAGATGATCTTGGAACATCAAAGCTGATACTGGAATTAAAAGTGACACATGCACACTGCTTTTTTTAATCCCAATCTTCCTTGTTTGTTTTTTCCACAGAAAGACAAAAGACTTGAAAGGTAGATTTTCCTTGGAAAGAAACCCCAAACCAGGCCCTAAACTGAACAGCAAAAAAAATCCCAACAAATCAAACTAAACTAAACTAAACAAACAAAAAAAAAATAAAAACCAACAAAGGAAAACCAAACCCAACAGCCCCCCACTTCTCAAACACCACAAACCCCAACACTCAAGCCTCATTTTCATTTTTAATAATTGCAGTTTTACAGTTTGAAATCTGTTTGGTCAGTGTTTCTATGATCCTCCTTGCAATATGATTTTCACTGATAACAGGTGGTGCTTATATATGTACCTAGAACTGCTGGAATGAAGTTTTGAAATTCTTAAAATGCCAAACTATGCCCTGCCTGTTAAACATGATCAAACTTTACATTTTGTTTTTAAATCATAAAGTATTTTACATACCTAAGTGTAGTACACTGAGGTGAAAATTTTGTGCCTGTAGTGGTTTTGGAATACAGTTAATCTTTTTCATAATAGCTGTTTGGGACTATGTTTTGGACTTGTACTGCATCAATCAGTGTTGATAACACAAAGATGTTTTAGCCACTGTTGAACAGTGAGTACAAAACATCAAGGCCTTTTCTGCTTCTGACATTGCTCTGCCAGTGATTTGGCTGGGGGTGCACAAGAGGCTGGGAAGGGACACAGCCAGGACAGCTGTCACCAACTCACCAAAGAGATATCCCACACCATATATGTCATGCTTAGCAGTAAATACTGGGGAAGGAAGGATGACAGTAAGACATTCACAGTTACGGTGATTGGCTTCTCAAGTATCCACTATACGTAGAATCATAGAATCGTAGAATTGTAGAATCATAAGAGTCATAGAATGGCTACGGCTGAAAAGGTCATTAACATCTAGTTCCAAACCACCTGTCATGGACAGGGATACCTCACCCTAGACCATGTCACCAAAGGCTTTGGGCAACCTGTGCCAATGCCACATCACCCTCACAGTAAAGAACTTCTTCCTTACATCTAAACTGATCTTCCCCTGTTTAGATTTCAACCCAGTAATCCATCTCCTGTTGCTACAGTTCCTGATGAAGAGTCCCTTTCTGGTACCCTTCAGATACTGGAAGGCTGCTATGAGGTTATAATCTGCCAGATGGCATGATCTGCACAGGTCCCTTCCAGCCCTAAAAATTCTGTGATTTTATGAACACTTCAGTTTGCTTTTCTTGCTTGCACAGCTTTTGCTTTATCAATTAAATGGCCTTTATGTCAACCCATGAGTTATCTCACTGCTACTATTCCCATTCTCTCTCCATCCTATTGTGGGGATAGTGAGTGAGTGGCTGGTTAGATACTAAATGCCAGCCAGGGTTAAATCATGTGAGTGGTATGATGCCATTTTGTCATGGTTTAAGCCCAGATGGTAACTCAGAACTACGCAGCTGCTCACTCACTCCCCCCGGTTTTGGGTCAGGTGTCCTGTGTCTGCTTCCTTCCGGTTTCCCATGTCCGCCCTCACTGGCAGAGCAGGAGACACTGAAAAGTCCTTCATCAGTGTAAATATTACCTAGCAACTACTAAAAACATCAATGTGTTATCAGTGTTGTTCTCAGGCTAAAGCTGAAAAACATAGCACTGCTCCTAAAACCTAGAAAAATGGTTGCTACAGCTGAACCCAGGGCACGTTTATACAGCTTTAAAAGGATTTCCAATGATTTTCTTTTCAAGTAAATTTCAGTGGTGAACATGTTTTTCTAAAGAGTAAAGAAGTTATCAGAATAAACTTTTTTACATACTTAGACAAATTAGACATGTTAAACCAGGCTAATTAAATGGGCTTTTGTTCTGTTAAATATACATATTATATTTTCAAATTCAGATTTTGAAACTTAGGTCCCATAAGACAATTTTAAGAATAAACATCTAGAAGTCACAAAATTATGAAGAGTGTGTCAAAAAAATTCTGATCCCATGTGGATTAGGAGATAGCTAACGTGTTGAGAAATAGATATTAATTTTAAAAATAATTGTGAAATTTTCACTGCAGACAGGAATTTACAAATTTTTATCCTTCCTTTATGGTTTGCATTTCTTCTGTCAGAAATAAAAAGCAGGATTTATAGCAGCTATACAGAGAACTCATCAAAATAATAACCCAAAAATTCATCTGTCAAAGTAAATCTGAACTGTTCTGGAACAGAAGAAGAGTTCAGAAACATCTGATGCTTGTGTACCTGTTTATGCTTCTCAAACTTCACAAGCGCTCTTCTGATTCTCATCTTAAATTTCCTCAAAAAAAGGACAGAGTATTCTAAGCTTTTGCAGTTGCAAAGAAAGCACTTGAAAAGAATGTAACAGATGGGTGATTTGCAGTACACCTGAATAGATGTATAAACAGTTTGGTTCACAAAAGCAATCAGTTAATTCAGCTACTCAATAGAGGCAATTTACCCAATTTAAATGCCCAGCTTGTCTACTTTTACCACTCCTTTACTTGGAATAACTATTAAATAGTAGAAATAGCATGTATAAGCACAACACACTGTTTCGGTGTTCTAAGTGGACCAGAGAAATGGTCCCCATAACTCTTCTTATGAAAGGAAAAAAGCCCTGTGATCTTCCTCAGGCTCCACAGTCACCTACCAGCAGTAAACCCAAAAGAGCTATGCGAGGTTTTGCCCAAAATGTGACAGCTTTGCACAGTCTAGTTGGACAGTTCCTGGCTATCACCAGGATGCTTTGTTCAGCAAAACGGGATAAACTTCTCTTCTTATGATCTTATGATCCTTATGGTCTTCAGGATAGAGACGTTTTAAACACTCAGTTATTGATTATTTGTCAATATACGTGAGATTCAAAATTGTGCAGTGCTAGAGCTTCTATAAAAGGTATACAAGGGTTGTTGGCTTTGTTTTCTTTTTTTTTATCTAAAACATGTGAGCACACACACAAAGCTCAGTGCAGAATAGTAACTGGTACTCATTTTTTTTCACCCTGCTGGTGACCTCTCATGGTCACCCTGACCATAAATAAGTGGAAATACTGAAATGTGAGGAAAGTTTTCTTTACCCACTATCCCATTGTTCCATTGTCTGTAGAGAAGTCTGCTGAGATTTCTAACTCATGTTTCCAGGCACAGGAGGATAGTGTGGAGAATTTAGCCTCCAAGGACATATCCAGTCCCTTACTTTAATCTAGATTATGGCTGTTTATTCATCCTAAATTATTTCAAATTTCTACATACGTTTAAAATTATAAAAAATATGGTAAATCATAGCAAAATATTTCAGTCCTGTATAATACATCATGCTTTTTAATTTTACTGAAGGGGAAAAAATCACTTTAATAGATAAACTGAATGTACCTTTGATAATGACAGTAATAGAAGAAAAATAGAATTAGTAAGAAAAGAACAAGAAGGACGATTAGCTTAATATTCATTATATTTATGATAATTCAGCATAATTATAGCAAGTATGCAAATCAGATTTGTGTTGCAACAGAGTTTCTTACGTTACAGTTTATCATATTTTGATGTTCTATAAATAAGTATGGACAGGTTAATAAAACCATGAAAACCATGAAAAAACAAGGAAATAAATTAAAATTCCCAAAACCACAAAAATCTCCAGTCCTTTATATACACATTCCGAATTTTGAACATGAAAAATGTAGCAAATAAAAAGGAACTTTTAGAAATAACTCCAATCAGCCAGGCACTTAAAATGTTTATGGAACCTTTTAGTAGACCATCTTTGATTTTTTTTTTTTATTTTCCACAAACATGTGGTTTATTGCATTTTATAAAGACTGAAAAACATTTGACAATACTATTTACACAAGGCAGGCATAAGCTACTACCTGAATGAAAAACATGTTAAATTACAGTACTGTCCCTGACTCCTGTTACTCAGAAGTGTCCCCAAAATGCAAGAAGATTATATTAATGTGATAACTTGAAATTTGATGATTTATGGTTATCTTGTGATCCTTTTAGCAGTTTGCTTGACTAAAATGACTGGCATTTTTTCCCCTTATCACTTTCAAGATGAACAGTCTCTGTAAATAGAAATTATCAACAAGCATAAATCCCAAAAGGGGAAAATGCTGTGAATTTTTCAGTCTCCCGTGTTGTATCTATGTAACTACCAAGTCTGCAACTAATGCCAATTAAGATTTTATTGCAAAAACTAAAAGCACTGTGGGTGACATGCAACAAGTACTTACAGTAGGCTCCTGAGAAGTCTTTTATTACTGTTTCTAAGGAAGATTGAACTACGTGTACAACTACTGGTATGTTTATAATTTTATGGAAAGGCTGGAGGGCTAACAGGAATTAATGAGATCTTCAAACTCTTGCTTTACGATGGATAAAGCTCACTCAGAAAGAGATTGTGTGCTTTTGCCGATCTACACCAGTAACTGCAGATTTTGTAGATGGGTACTCCAACCAATTTTGCAGAATTAGGCAAGAAAAGAGTTACACAGGTCACCGAACTTCTTATTTATCCTCACAGTATCAGGCAAATCTTCAGTCCTCTGCTACAGTGTGTAATTAATGCCAGGAGTAAAAATTTCTAAGGGCTGGAGACAGGAGGATTTTGATTACTAACCACTCATCTTCTACCATTTCATTGCTAGAATAAAATTGTAACTGGTGTCTATTCTTGATCACATTTAGCAAATGACAACATGTTCTGGAATGGTTCCCAAAGTTACTTGTGATGCTTCTCTTAGTAAAGAACAACACCCAATCTATGTTCACACACTACAATCCATATTTCCACCCTCACTTTTCTACTTCATCTCTCAGGTTTGGAAAACTGTAATTATAGTCAGCCATTCATTCACAGAGCTGGCCTCTGTTCAGCAGCAAGTATTTGACTCGTATTAACAAAAGATGTTGGCAGTGGAAAAGAATTCAGTAGCAATCATTCAGGAGGACCTCTTCAGCTCATTTTTGTCCTTGATTCCTAATGATGAAACTGGCCCAGAACCCAGGCTTTTAAAGATCCATCCTTTTGTTCACATGCAAACCAGTTCTGAGATCCAGGTGGTTACAGATTAACGGTGATACCATGGCTTTTGTCCAGTAAAAATTTTGGTCCAGAATTTTAGATTGCAGAAGTATTTGATAAGCTGCCCCAGACTTTTTCTTGTTCATCTCCTCACATCTGAAGCATCAGTTTTCCATGATTCCATCAGATCCAGCACTAGTGACCTCACAAACCTCTTCTACTAAAAAATATCTTGGCATACTGGGACCTGATTCTGTGTTACTGAAGCACTTTCTTCTTTTTAGAAAGCTTCTTAGGTTAGGTGGCATGTTGTGAAATGAATAGAGGTCTCTGATCAAGAAAAGCAGGGAAAGGATAACTGACATGGTTCGTGTTATAGAATCATAGAATAGTTAGGATTGGAATGAACCTTAAGATCATCTAGTGTCCATAGAACTGCTGAGAAAGGTTCTCACAAGTGGAGGAGTCTTGTATGTACCACAGTGTTGTCTGCCATGGAAATTAATCTTCTAAATGAGTTGAGCCCTGCAGAGTGAGACTGAGAAATACAGAACACCAAAATGAGTGTGGACATTGCCATATTTTTTCTATGGCCAAAAAAAGCATTTTCATAATTTGTTTGATGTTTGATTGTTTTATGCTACGCATCTGAAACCCTATGGGAGAGTTTAAAATATACTTCACCTACTAACTATGCTGTTTGTATATTGAATTGCCTTTGTTATGATTATGCTCTGTTATTATGAAGCAGTAGAAGCAAATGAACACAAGAAAAATAAACTCTTTTTATGTACATGGACTTTACAATGCCCAGGAACAATGAAACAAACAGAAAATGTCATATTGAAAGAACAGCTCTTTCAAACTACAATGGTCTCTAGAGGAAAAAAATTAATAAGGTACCAGCAGTTCTTTATGGAAGCAAATATTCACATTTGATGCTGATAGCCATCCCTCAATGTAGGAAGTTTAATGGTGCAGAGAAGTTTACACAAGACTTCTGTGACAGGCTGTATTGGATCAATAACATAAACATGGACACATGTATGCAAGCACACAGGATGGAAAGATGTTAATTCAGCTTAGGGTTGCCACAAGAGCAAGATAAGGATTCATCCAATCTTTAGCCAATATATTGGAAAACTTTTGTTTTCTTTTGTGGTTTATAATGTTTACTAGCTTCTGTTCTGTTAATAAAAAAAAAAGAAAAATAAAAAAAAATTGCTTTTTGTGCTGTCCTGGTAGTTGCACAGAAAGTCAGGTATAAATTTATGAAGGGAGAACTTGCTTCTGAGAACTGACAAATGCTTGTGCAAAGAAGTTTCCAGAGCATAAGGGTAAGACATCCATAAGTAAAAGAGATTAAGTGTGTGAGAAACAGTAGCACTAACTTAACAACACAATAGAGAGCAGGAAAATTTTCAGAAGCCAAGGCATCTGAGGTAACACAATGAAAAAGACTCCCTGGAAATGCAGAAAAGCCTGTGTAATGTCTTTTGTAAACAAAGTCTCTAAAGGGCTGATGGCCAACATGGGAATCTGTAAGAATGAAAATAATACTGATAATGGAAGCACAGGGGGCCCCTCCCTCACTGGGTCACTTCTGGTCAAATGTCTTTTATTCTGTAAAAGAGATTCTGCCAGCAGGATGCAAACAATTTAAATCATAGAATAATTATGTATTCACTAATACATGCAGTATGTAGGTAGTTATGACTATGTTACTATGCTAAGCATTAGCACAGTTGCCTTCAGCATCTCCCCAGCACACCTGGTACTCAGATCTGTCTGGACTTTCAAGCTGTTTAATTCCCCTTCAAACTTCCAACCCCCTCTTAGCCCTAGACCCTGGGCTTGGATTTTACCTTATTAAACACCCAATAGCTTTCCTAAGTCCCCATTAAGTCTGTCCTTTTTCAGATGTCTTTTCCCATTTGTCTCAGCAGATAACTGCTGCTTCCTCCCCCATCTCACAATCTACAGTTCCTTGCTCCCACTGGTTAAAGGATATTTCCTTAAACCTTTTACTGACTATGGGGAGCTGACTTCTGTGAAGACGGGAAGGAAAAATGCAGACAGAAAAGGAACAGCCTTCTAGTAGTTCCCTGTTCCTGAACATTCCTTCTGCAGCTGAGGCAGTAGAGCCTGATTAGACTCTGGAAGAGAGTCCCTGAGGAAAAACATGGCAGGTTTCTGAGAGTATATAGTGTATTTAAGTCAGACATGATGAAGGCTGCATTTGCTGTAAACACAGTTACTGTGTATATCGATGCCCCTGAAGTATCAAAATCCAGTCAATGTGATTAGATGTTGTCATTTGCTGGAAAAGCATATCTGTGATATGCTCCACGAATGTGAGGGCAGCAGTTCTCTTGCACAAACATGGGTATCCACTGCCATTTTAGGTGCCTTAGGTTATCTGCCAAGAGAAGACTCACGTCCCTGTGGTGAACAAGCTGTTTGTACAATGCCCTTGGAGACAATACCAGTATCTTCAGTGCATTATCTTAAGGCAATTGAGCTACCTAAAATGCTCCCTAATGATCCCTGGCCTGTGAACTACTGTTAACACAGTTGAGAAGAGCTTGCTGTAATCACTGAATAAATTTTACTACATGAATTTTTACTTTTATTGCAATTTTCATCTGTCTTGTGGTTTCACTTTTATAATAAATACCATCCCAAAGCTGTGCATTGCTCAGCTGTGATTCAGGTGTTTCTATGCAATTTAGGTTTCCAAATGATTTTTCTGCTTCTTTAAGAAATTCCTAACAAATAAAAATATCTATTAATTTCTTTGCAAATCTGGATAGGCAGGATTTTTTTTCTTTAAAACAAACCAGTATCTAAAGGGATAAAAAGAGAACATTTTAAAGACAGATCAGTTACAACTCAAACTGAACTTTTTAAAGTGTAATGAAATGTGACATGAACAAGCATAGCAGAAATACAATACGATCTAAAAGACATAAAATAAACTAACAAGATTTAACAGACCCTTGCAAGCAGTTTTGCTATTAGCATCATAAACTTTCTGTAGTGACCCTGTTATTAACTGCACAGGAATGGGTATGTTGACTGCATGAATTTATACTAGATCTACATAGAGGAAGGAATTAGGAACTTAAAACTGTGTTTCCATGAATGTTTCTCTTATACTGTTAGCTTAAAAAATCCCTGTCTTGTGTGACATGACTATTAATAATGATGGAACAGTTCAGGGAATTCAAAGTTAAAATATTGCTGCAGATAGCAGTGTTTTGCAGCTAGTCCAGTTACTGCTTCTCTAGTACTACTTAGTGCATGAATGCACAAAAAAATGTTCCTACAAAAGAGCTTTGAGAGAAATGGAAGATGTAGGAGGAGGAAAGAACAGATAAAAACAGGGGATCCTGAGCAGATTTGGACACCTTTGGTATCAAATGTAAAACAATAGCCAGAAGGATTTATCAAGCAAAAGAATAATTTATCCTTGGCACATATGAACACATGTATCTTTTTCTTTTCTTAATGGAGGAAATGTCAAGCCAACCAACCAAACAAGTCTTTTGCTGATTTCCTGTTAATGTGCTGGAGGTTACAATGAATCGGGTTTGCTAAAACCCATGAATTTTTACATCAATAATTTAGATATTTGATCCTTCTAACTATAACAAATGTAGGAATACAGATTTATGTACATTAATGATTGGTAAATGAAATAAAACACTCTCAAAAATGTGAGAGAATCATAGAATCATATCATGGTTAGGGTTGGAAGAGACTTTAAAGATCATCTAATTGAAGCAGCCCTCCATTAGGCCATGCTGCTCAAAGCTCATACAGCCTGGCCTTAAATGCTGCCAGGGATGGGGAATTCATAACTTCTCTGGGCAACCTCTGCCAGTGTTTCACCACCCTCACAGTAAAGAACTTTGTCCTAACGTCTAATCTAAATCTACCTTCTTTCAGTTTAAAACCATTACCGATTGTCCTATCACTACTTGCTCTTGTAAGAAGTGACTCTCCAGATTTCTTATATGCACTCTTTAAATACTAGAAGGCTGTTTCAAGGCATTTGTAAGGTATCCCTTGTATGTATTTATTTGCTATTTTATTTTTTTTTTCTGTAGTATCCCACATCCTTCCTCCCTCTTTTTGTGCTACTCTTCCATTGCAACTCTGCAGCTCAGTCATCTGCACCTCTCATTCCCTTCACAGCTAATTTTAGACACATTAACCCTTCTGTACAGGTGTTAGTCTTTTTAAGCTAAAAATTGCTGACAAGATTGTGAAAGAGAGATGTCTGTTTTAAAGGAAAAAAAAATAAAAGGAAAGCAGTATGTCTCAGCTCAAGCCAGAGACTTCAATTGTTACCATTTTTATATAACAGAATGGCATGACTATCTGTCATATGATTCTAATTGTCATATCTGGATATGTTGAGTGGAAGGTAGAGATGTAAATGCAGGCAGAGGAAAGCTTCTCACTGCTTTTTCACCGTGAGTGTACTCAACTCTCCTTTTAAGAACAACACCTTTTATAAAGCAGTTCTCTCAGAAGTGTTGCATCCCAACTAGAAGGAAGTGCAGCAGGAGGGCCAGGAGACCTCCTTGGATGGATAAGGAGCTGCTGAGAAACATTTGAAGGAAGAAAGAGGCTTATAAAGGTGGAAGCAAGGACAGGCAGCCTGGGATGAATACAGGGATGTTGTCCGGAAGCTAGGGACCACGTAAGGAAAGCTAAGGCCCAGTTAGAATTAAACATAGCTAGGGATGTTAAGGATAACAAGAAGGGATTCTATAGGTATATTGCAAATAAAAGGCAGACCAGGAACAACTTAGGCTGCCTCTGGAAGCTATCGGGTGAACTGGCTATGCAGGATTTGGAGAAGGCTGAGGCTCTAAACGACTTCTTTGCCTCAGTCTTCAACAGGAAAGGCTCTGACTGCACCACCCGAGTCTTGGAAGTCAGATGCAGGGACTGTGAGAATGAAGACCTTGGGCCCACTGTAGGAGAGGATCTGGTACAGGACCATCTTAAGAACCTGAACGTGCACAAGTCCATGGGACCTGATGAAATCCATCTGCGGGTCCTGAAGGAGCTGGCAAGTGAAGTTGCTAAGCCACTGGCCATCATACTTGAAAAATCATGGCAGTCAGATAAAGTTCNGAATGAAGACGCCCACTGTAGGAGAGGATCTGGTACAGGACCATCTTAAGAACCTGAACGTGCACAAGTCCATGGGACCTGATGAAATCCATCTGCGGGTCCTGAAGGAGCTGGCAAGTGAAGTTGCTAAGCCACTGGCCATCATACTTGAAAAATCATGGCAGTCAGATAAAGTTCTGGACGACTGGAAAAAGGGAAATATAACCCCCATTTTCAAGAAGGGGAAAATGGATGACCTGGGGAATTACAGACCAGTCAGTCTCATCTCTGTGCCTGCCAAAATCTTGGACCAGATTCTCCTGCAAGGCATGCTAAGGCACATGAAAAACAACAAGGTGCTTTGTGACAGCCAGCATGGCTTCACTAAGGGCAAATCTTGCCTGATCAATTTGGTGGCCTACTATGATGGAGCTACAGAACTGCTGGACAGGGGTAGAGCAGTTGACGTCATCTACCTGGACTTGTGCAAAGTGTTCGACACTGTCCCACACGACAACCTTGTCTCTAAATTGGAGAGACATCAATTTGATAGGTGGGGCACTCAGTGGATAAAGAACTGGCTGGATGGCCGCACGCAAAGAGTTGTGGTCAATGGTTCAGTGTCTGGCTGGAGGCCAGTGACAAGTGGTGTCACTCAGGGACAGGGATCAGTCTTTTCTAACATCATTGTTGCTGACATGGACTGTGGGATTGAGTGCACCCTCAGCAAGTTTGCTGATGACACCAAGCTGGGTGGTTCAGTGGATACGCTGGAGGGAAGGAATGCCATCCAGAGGGACCCTGACATGCTTGTGACGTGGGCTGATGCCAACCTCATGAAGTTTAACCATGCCAAGTGCAAGGTCCTACACCTCGGTTGGAGCAATCCCAGGCACAGCTACAGGTTGGGCAAAGAGGAGATTGAGAGCAGCCCTGTGAAGGACTTGGGGGTGGTGGTTGATGAGAAAATGAACATGAGCCAGCTTCAGTGTGCGCTTGAAGCCCAGAAAGCCAACCGTATCCTGGGCTGTATCAAAAGGAGTGTGACCAGTAGGTCTGAGGAGGTGATCCTGTCCCCCTATTCTGCTCTCGTGAGACCTCACCTGGAGTATTGTGTGCAGTTCTGGTATCCTCAACATAAAAAGGACATGGAGCTGTTGGAACAAGTCCAGAGGAGGGCCACGAAGATGATTGGGGGACTGGAGCACCTCCCATATAAAGACAGGTTGAGAAAGTTGGGGCTGTTCAGGCTGGGGAAGAGAAGGCTGTGTGGAGACCTGATAGCAGCCTCCCAGTATCTGAAGGGGGCCTATAAGGATGCTGGGGAGGGTCTGACTCTTCATTAGGGACTGTAGTGACAGGACAAGGGGTAACTGGTTAGAACTTAAATAGGGGAGGTTTAGATTGGCTATAAGGAAGAAATTCTTTCCTGTTAGGGTGGTGAGATGCTGGAATGGGTTGCCCTGGGAGATTGTGAGTGCTCCGTCCTTGGCAGTGTTCAAGGGATGTTCAAGGTTGGATGAAATCTTGGGTGACATGGTTTAGTGTGAGGTGTCCTTGCCTATGGCAGGGGTGTTGGAACTAGATGATCTTAAGGTCCCTTCCAACCCTAACTATTCTATGATTCTATAAGCTGGAAAGTGATGTACTGGCCTTGTGAAGTGGTCTGCTGAATTCCTTAGTGAGGGCAAATAAAGGACATATTGGTGGATCTTTATGTAATACTCTGGGCCTCATGAATGAAGTTCTAAAGAGAATGGAATCTGCTCTTGCTATTGGAAACCTTCTGCCTGAATGCACAACCAACCAGCAGCTTTAAGAAGCCACTATAATAATATAAATTATTGGAACTATTTTTAAGATAGTCCTTCTGGGAATATTCTCTCCAGGCAACAGTTATGTACAGAGTTAGCCGTTCTACCAAATCACAAGGACAGTCTGAATTGTTAACATATTTTCAGATTTTCATCCTATGCAAGGTGATTGGGGAAGCTGTGGTTGTTATTGGGCTGTGTGAATGGAATACAAAGGCAACACTGAAGGGGAGACGACTGCTCTCATATCTGATGGAAATAGTATAACCTTGATTCTTGGGAGCATTAGTATGTAGTTTAAGTAGCTAGTTGGTTAAAATTTTCTGAAGTTCTAAATACACGTTTCTTCTTCTAGCAAATTGTTTTAGCTAAAACCTCAGTATTTCAAAGATAAAATATATCTAAACTATTAATCAATGTCTTTCAGTGAGTGAAAAACTCTGGGGAAACAACTAAAAATGAAAACACAGCACTGTACCAACTACTAGGAAGGACAGAAACAAACCCCAAAACTCTTACAGCTGAAACCAAGGCATATGGTATGCAAGTGTCCTGCAAGGTAAAACAGCAAGGTAACTTAAAGCAATGTGGTCCTTAATTTCTTCTCTTAGAATATGTAAGGGGGAAAATAAAAAAAAATGTGTGTGTGTGTGTAATCTTTAATATAGATTGTAGTTTCAATGCTAAATGGCAGTATTTATGTGAAAGCCTCACTCAGAAACCAGAAACAAACCTGACTTAATAAGGTTGAGACTTACAGCACATATCAGTAAGAGAAAACGTGACTACACATCCCTAATTCCATTCATTAATTTATGATTGATTTCAGTCACTAACCAAGAAACTTGGTTTGCCATTTGTGACCTATACTTCTTTCTTAATTCTCTACCAGCTTAATAGGTTAGAGAAGAGGTCCATCTAGCCTGTTACAATGTTATGACACTTGTGAAGGATTAACACCTTATAGAAGGAGAAACAGGGTGAACATCTAGTGATATTTCTCCAACATACTTTGCTGGTTTCTAGTGTTTTGTGTCTGAGACTGCCTGAAAACTACATTAGTGGTTTAGAAATCCTTTCTCCCCACACTCCCTGGAGATTTTTTTTGTGTGTTTTTTTTTTTTTTTTTTTTTTTGTTTGTTTTTTTTTGTTTTGTGGT
>NDXB01005069.1:71155-93930 GCA_002631895.1 Agapornis roseicollis
TTTTTTTAAAAAAAAAAAAAACAAAAACAAAAAACAAAAAAACAACCTTTTTCTGTTTGGTTGGGTTTTTTGTTTGTTTAGTTTGGTTTTTGTTGGTTTTTTTTTTCTCCCCATATACCTGATTGAAGCAAAGACAAGGTTCTGATACAGGTCTAGATTTTGCAGATTCGTTGAGGGTTAATGTTTGGAGCATTAAAAATCCTTCGAAGTTAACAGCCTTTTGAGCAGGTCTGAAATATAAATCCATTTTACTTGCAAAGGAAAATAACACATTACATTGAATTGAGAGACTGAAAGCAAACTATGTGGATATAATTCAGTTTGGATAGTCATGTCCAACTGAGCTACATGCCACCTTTGAACATGAACTAATTTTTTTATTTGCAACAAAACATAAGCATCCCTTAAAGATGTTTTGACTCAATGCAATTATACCAAATTTAAGATTTTTTGGCATGTTTTTAAGAGGGACTGAGAATCATGTAAAACCAGAATATCCACATCACATACTCATCTGAAAGATTGTCAGGTGATGCTCTGCAGAAAGCTGTGTGACTGAATTTTATGTCTCTCCTACATTCATAATAATGTATTATTATTATGTGACTACTATTATTGCAATGTAATAATCATGGTGTAGTAACATGGGGATCAACACAGAAGTTAAAACTTACTGGAGAAACTGGGTAAATGCTCCATCATTAATCTTTGCTAGGCTTTGTGGATAGTTTTCTACTAGTGCCAGTGAAAATCCAGTGTAGTTCTGTCTGAATTAGAGTAGTTGTTTGTATGATTAGCCAAGACAGAAAGTTGTAAAAACCAATACTGTCTAAAGCTGAAAGAATTCAGGAAATATGGAAAAGGCTAACAAAATCTAGTTGTTACACCTAACTAGCATTCTCCCACTCCCATGTTTTTAGCCACTTATTCAGATTTTCACAAATCATAGGTTTAAATGATAGTGTAGTGTTTAAATCCAGAATTATATTGGTGTGTGTTTATTCATGGATAAAGCCAGGAAAAAGCACAGATAAAGAGTTAAAAACAGACAAGAAAACAAAACAGTCAAAAAAAGCATGCAAAAATTGGCTTGGTAGACCAAGCTACTTTAGGAAAAAAAAAAAATCTATAGAAATTCAATTTCTTTTCTATGTGATTCCAGGTATCATACCATTTCATAAACTATCTCCCTGTATAGCACACTCTATAATATTCTTCCTTAATGAGAATCCCGAAGCAAACACAAATGTCTGCAGTTTTCAAGTAACTCAAATTTAAGTATTTGCAAAGCATAAATTTATAATAATTTAAATTTTAAAATTTAAAATCCCAAGTTGTACAACTGCTTCATATACAGAAATAGGAAGCTCACTTGCTACTGTGTCAGAAGCACTGAAACATCATTCCTGCCAGACTCTGTCTACAGACAGCTAGTTGGCTTATGCAAGTAACAGGCACAATTGTTGCAAACAACTAAAGTAAAATGAAATCTGATCTAAAATTCTAGTATTAAGCTAAACTTAATTTTTGTTGCAGTTCTTTATAGTCTCTGCTTTTTATCAAATGCTTCCTTTATCACATTCTTGTTGAATACATGTACTGGAAAGTTCTCAAATTTTTAACAGGAACTTTTAAATTTTTTCTGCAATTGTTTTGGAAATGATTATAATTATATAGTATTCATTTTGCTACTAGTGCATGAGGTCTGGGTAATTTTGTAACTAATTTCTGTCATGAATAGTGTTCCCACAGAAATAATCTTCAGTTATCAAATTTACACAAGAAGGAAAAGAAAGAGAATTCAGAGAATTATTCATAATGTGAAAGTGAAAGTCCAATAGATAGCTGACAAACCTTTTTTTTTACCACTTTCTATGTCTCTTACTTCTTCTTACCTATCACATTAATTTTATGAGACTGAGGACAAATGCTAGTGAGCCTGTAACAGGACTAAACTCCAGATTACTTTGGGAAATTTGTGTTTTGAATGCAGGAATTAATTTTTTGGAGATGATTAGCAGTCACTTAAACTAAACAATTTCCCACTGCTGATAGGCATGTGCAGTCAAGAGCAACCTTATTTTACTCCAACATACACCTACTTCAAAATTATTTGCAAAAATGATGAAATTTAAAATGAGTATGTATCGAGGAGAAAATTATTTATGCTTAGGAATAATTTTTTAAAAAACGAATTAGTTATATAAATCTTCTTGGTGTTTGCTTTTGTTATATTTCTGCATGTTTCTCTGGGGGAAATTTTTGACATCTCAAGTCTTTCATTCCTCCAACTGCTGGCACTGCAGAAAGGATAGAAGCATACCTAGTTGTCACAATGCAAAAATAACTTTGCTTTTATGAAGTTGTCATTACATATTACATCCTCTCATCAAGTTTAGATTTAGTATGTTCCAGAAAGGAAAGATACTTTCACAAAATCCTTTAGGACTCAGCCTCTAAAGGATTAGAGATGTGGAGGAAGGGCTAGGAATGAATACATCTTAATTCAAACAAGTCTAGTTTAAGAGAAGCTCTTTAAAAATGAGGATTAATTGTGGGCTTTTTTCAAAAACAAACAAAAAACCAAAAAACAAACAAACAAAAACAAAAAAAACCCCAAACAAACAAACAAAAAAACCCACAAAATTTGTCTATCTTAACAGTTTAGTATGGACACAAACTCATTTGAAAGAATCTTAAACTCAGTTTTCTTTCTCCCTATTTCTATTGCTTCCTGTAGTCCCTGTCAAATGTGTCCAGTTTGGAGTCCTGTTTCCCAGGTGTGTCTGTGCATGCCGCCAAGTAGAAGCTTTCTAGGTATGAGTTTGTGCTTGGTAATTCTCTGAAATCTCTCTGAAATTTCAGTAACAAGTCATAAGTCCCTTCAAAGCTGTACTGCTCAGTTTGGCGTGGTTGTGGCAACATTAAAGATTTGCAAATGCAGAAGGAGAGGTTTTGGTTGCTTCGGGGCCTCTGGACTAGAAGTCATGGGGAAAATTAATACATCCAGCATGGTCACACCCATAAACTGCCATTTCTGCTGTAGAAGCAAAATCATATATGGTAAATTTCCAGTAATGTGGATTCCCATCGCTCTCTGTTTCTAGCCATTTCCTAGCTAGGAAAGGTGTCATAAGGCAGCAGAATATGTTATTTCTGCAAATATACTACAATCACACTGAATTTCTGTGTGAATAAGCAAACCAATCTAACCAAAAAGCTTGCCTAGATCTTCTAATGTCAGTGTCAGGGGACATCAACAATAAAGGAATGGAGAGTCAGAAGTTCAGACTGCTGCTAGACCACAGCTAACCAGTTTGCTACAGGAAGCCAAATAATTGGATAGTGGTAATGGAAATTTATGTTGTCATGCTGACTGAGATGTGTCTGCTAAGCTGTGAGTTTCTAAAATCTGAGATGTGTTTGAAGGAGCAGACAGCTCTGTGGTAGAACCTCAGATAGTGTACATGCAGTCTTCGCTCCTAAACAAGGAGCAAATAAGCTAGCCTCCAGGCACAGCATTTCCTGATACAGCAGGACCTGGGCAACCACAAGACAGATTTCACAACAGTCAGAGAAGAAAGCCTTAAACTCTTCAGCTGTGTACCTTTAAATATCCTGGCTTTGTTTCAATTGTTCAATTGTATGAAATTCTGTAATAACTGTCCTGTTTGTTATCAGCACACCTGTGTGTTGTCAATACTGACTGCTACCATGATCAAGATGGAATGATACATTTACAAGCCTAAGGCTAAGCTTCGGTGTGTGTGTGTGTGTGTGTGTGTGTTGGTGGTGGTGTTTGCAATGGAAACATAAAGATAATACTATTTTTATTACTAAACAATAAAGGTTTCTAACAGGTTGATATACTGGGTCATGCAGCAGAGGATCAGAAAGTCATGTTTTCTAGGATGGCAGTAACTTCCATTATCAGTAAAGTAGTGGGAATTTGATGGGAATAATGGGATAAAGAAGAAACAAAGGATTTAGTAAAAAAGCTATCTCCAGGGCGACAGAAGAAGAAAACAGAGGAGGCAGAGAAAATAAACTTGTGAAATCCTTGTAAGTTATATTTCACATTTTTCACTTTAACTAAATTTTCTGACTAGGACTGAAATGCAGCTGGCATTTGGGCTTAATGTTTATATGTTTGATTAGCAAATTTGCCAAGTATAAACTTGGAAGCATGTGTAGATGTCCTGGATTCAGCAATTGCAGTCAGTTTTTCTCCTCCTTAGTAGCTGGTATTTCGACTTAACCCGGGAACAAGGCTGATAAGACTGATGCTTTTGGTTGTTGCTAAGCAATGTTTACCCTGACCAAGGACTTTGTGAGCCTCGTGCTCTGCCAGAGAGGAGGGGAGGCCGGGAGGAAGCAGGGACAGGACCCAGACTGACCAAAGAGGTATTCCATACCATAGCACATCATGCCCAGGATGTAACTGGGAGTGATCTGGAAGGGCTAGTTCTCTCAGGTTGGTTGGAGGAGGTGGTCAGTCAGCACTTGGTTTGGTTGTGGTGTTGTGAGTTTTCTGTCAGTGGTTGGTAAGATGCTGTATTCTTTTCCCTTGTTATTTCCTTTATCATTATTATTATTGGTGGTAGCAGTAGTGATTTGTGTTATACCTTAGTTACTAAACTGTTCTTATCTCAACCTGTGGGAATTGCATTCTTTTGATTCTCCCCCAATCCCTCCAGAAGCAGGGGAGGGCAAGAAAGGGGGGTTGAGTGAATGAATGAATTGCGTGGTTGGGTTTAAACTATGACAGTAGACTTAAGTCTTAAGTGCCATGTTACCATAGCTTTAGGAACTCAAACAAACAGTGCCCACTGCAGTCCACTGTTTTCCAGGTATGTAATTTCAACATAGTGAATCTGTCCAAGTTGCCTTCAACTAGATAGTGGTTTAAGTCTACTGTAAAATATTATGCTGAATCTGGAACATGTTAATACTAATCTAAAAGATGGTCTTTTCTGCATTTAAACATGGTAAATGTGAATAAAGCTCAATTTGTAATGTTTTAGCTTGAAAAAAAATATTTACTAGAAAATAGGGTGAAAGTGAAGCTCTAAACAACTTTTATAATTCTTTTTCTTCTAATCTTAGTCACAATCCAACCACAGATTAGTTTTGTATCATCTTCTTCACTGGTGCTGTCTGTAGCCTCTTGTTAAGTGAACAGTTGCATAGCTAAATCCTTCAGTCCTGATCATTTCACATGATTTAGCACTTAACAGAGCTTCAGTCTGAACATGTATTTCTGCATTGTCCAACCAGCACATCTTTATTTGATAACTCAATCATTGAAATGCTAAAACTTTCATGCAGTTTTATGGGAGCCCTTCCCATCTACTGACAAGGGGCAATGTGTCAAATCTTTGTTGTGCATCAATGTACATAAAATACAGAGGAGAGAACTTGGTGGATGGGAAGCTATTCTTGCCATTCCTCCTTATTCGTAGGCAGAATACACACTATTACATCTCTATAACATTTCCCACTCCTGCCTTTTAAGAATATCTGAAACCAAGAACTGATTCCTAAATGTTTTTCTTTTTTTCTCCCCTGGTTAAAAATATATTTAAAGAGCCATAAATAAATATGTTAGCATTGCAGAACTGAAGAGAAGGCTGCAGGTGTGAGAAGTGATAGAGCAAAGACAAGTCAGGCACACTTAAATAATGAAACCTTGCAGTTAAATTGATGTGCTGGTTCATCTCTAGAGGATGCCCAATTTGCTCAGGTATTTCCAAGCCTGGGGCACACAGCACACAGGCAACCTTGCAGTTCTAGTTTGAAGGAAGTTGAGCACCTGGAGATTACTTGGTGTCAGGAGAGAAATCATGTTGAATCTATTTCTGCCTCAATAAATTTTATAAATTAGAAATGCATGTCTTGGGCTTACTTTTTTCAGACTGTAAAAAAAAAAAAAAATAAAAAAAATGTCCTTGGTTAATTTTAAGTTATTATTTTGCATTCTTTTTAAATGCATGTTTTCATTCTATCTCCTTGACTTCATCAAAAATGGCTGGTAACAATGGAAATGGAATGGCTTAAGGAATGTTAGTCTTTCTGGTATGCAGACTCCACAAACAATTGCCTGTTGTGAAATGCATGAATTACTAAGAGAAAAGCATTGCTGAAGTTGATCGCCAATGGTAGAATCGTTTCTACAATAATTTTGGTTATGCCATGCAGTTCCATTATGTTTTTTAAAATAGCATGAACCAAGAGCAGTTGTTTTGAGAAGCAAAAGGAAAGGAAATCTTTGCTCTGGTGACTTTTGCTGAGCAAACTCTTAGTGAAAAAAACAACAAAACAAACAAATATTTGTTTAAAGTTAATGCTAAGATCCAAAACTTTAAATTGCAACATGTATTGTGTTTGTGTGGTAAGGCTTTCTGGGGGAGAGGGTGGCTTACAGAGGTGACTTATGTGAGAAGCTGCCAGAAGCTTCCCCTATATCTGATAGAGTCAGTGCCAGTCAGCTCCAAGACAGACATGATGCTGACCAAGCCTGAGCACATCAGTGACAGTGGTAGCACCTCTGAGATAGAGTCTTTAAGAAAGGGGAAATATCACTTGGTTTTGTTACGCAACACTTAAGATCTGCATTACGTTTGAAATAGGTAACTGTGCTCCTATGAATGATTCTGTGGGAGCTCGGCAGCCTTTTAGCTTGGGAAGAAAAAATTAAGGGGCAGATAGAAAAAAAAAAAAAAAGACCATTAGAAAGACAACAAAGAATGATAATCTCATAACTCTCATGGGCCACTGGAGTTTAGCAGTCCCAGTGAGCAGCAATTACTATCGGATCACAACATCTGTTGTCTATCTCGGAAACTGTTGAGGACTCTTGTGAGTAATGAAATATTGCTTACCAGGGTAGCCAGGAGTCCCAGATCCTGTCACAATGACACTGGGGCCTAAATTTCAGACCTCTTCCATTACTTAGTATGGTGTAGAGTCAAGAAATGGCCTTCATTTACTTCGTCTAGTAATCTCCCTTTGTTTAACATGCAGTAAAGCTACAGAGAGTTGGCTAGTACCTCATGCTGAGAAGGTGTCTCTAAATCACAGAACTGCAAGCCACACACTATGCTCAGGAATCAGCAGAAGCTGTCAGTCAGGGTCTGCAGAAGAGCCATAATATTAATCAGTTTTCTAGAAGCATGCTTCCATTATCAAAAGCTGGACTCACAAGCTGCCTCCATGCACAGAAATCTAGCTTTCTTAATGAAGCTGACACAAAAGATAATGGGCATATAAAAGCTTTGGTTTAAGTGGAAAAATCTACCTCAGTAACACCTGAAACAAAAAGCCTTAAGGATTATAAGGGAGTTAAAAAAAGAACAGCATCAAAATTTACCATTTTGTATTTCAGTTCCACATTGTTGGCAACAAAGGGTTAGAGAGCCTTGAGCCTTAAGGGGGATGCAGACGATGGCTAAGATGGCTCTAATTTATTATCCAAGTTATTGGCAGTATTTTTACAATGACTAGCACAATGAGGTCATACACCTGACTAGTCCCTAGACATTAACATAATAAGGATGACTGATGATACATATATATATCAGAAATAGCTTTCTAACATTTTGCTACAATGAATCCATTTTTGCCATGATGAGCAAAGCTAAATAGACACTGCATTTCTACTTTCTTTCTAGAGGATTTAGGATCCTTTCTCTTTCCATTATCTTGATTTAAAAATTGAACTTAGTGGAATTTTAACATTAATTTCATTGGATTTTGAATGAGGGTGCTTAAGCTCTGCTCTAGAAATAATACTTCAACTTTGTTTATGGAGTGAACAATTCTATAACAGATTGTGTCTCCTGAAATATTGCAGTATAAAAGACATATTATTCTAAGAAGTACTAAGGACAAAAGTCATTGTCATAGTCGAGTTTAGAAAGGATAAAGGACTACAGATCCTTATTGCAGATTGACTCCTTTAGGTATTGGTAAATGTTATGGTAAGGTAAAGATGCCTTTTCTGAAAAAATCTACAGGATTTCTTTATAACATACACTAAGAGTTGAGTATATGCTAAAATAATAAGAACTAATTAAGATTCAAGATCCATTTTGCCAAATGCATACAAGAGCAGTTGGAGAAAGGCTGTTTCTTTGACTTTGGCTTGCTAGCTAAAGGCAAAAGACAGAAAAAGATCTGGGAAAGACAATTGCTTCTCTTCTATTTCTGAAAAAAAAAAAAAAAAAAAAAAAAAAAAAAAAAAAAAAAAGAAAAAAAAAAAAAAAAAGAAAAAAAAAATATATTAATTTTTATTAAAAAAAAAAAAAAAAAAAAAAGAAAAAAAAAAAAAAGAAGCAGAGTGAGAAATTAAGTAAACAGGAAATCAAACAACTTGCTGCAGGCCAGTCATGGATTGATTAAACATAGCTGGATCTCAATTACAAACTGTGGATAGAGTAGCATAAAACATAGATTATGTCATTTAATACAGATCACATAGGAATATCAAATAAGAAGAGGGAGAACAAATGACACACAAAAAATAGCTTTGGTAACTTGAAGGAAAAAATGATAGAGCAAATATAGTCCAATAAAAAAATAAATTGTTCTTAGCACTGCAAGAACAAAAGTGTGGCAATATAGAGGAGAGTACAGGTTTGTAGATGTTGAGACAGTGAACTTTTCCTGCATATGAAAAGCAAGAATGTTTTCACGAAAAATAGGTTAGAGAGAAGATGGTAAAGGCTCAGGACATGGGCCAAAACATGAAGGGCTCAAAGGCATGGAAAATATGATTGTGTATTGTATATATGATGAACATGAAGAAAATAGCGCAAGAGGGGAGACTGAGGGGCATGACCTTAACAAAGCCAGCAGTTACAAAGGCAGTTAAGAAAGCATTTCCACAAGCATAAGAGGCTTAGTATTTTGTGCTGGTAATAGAAAATATTCTAAAATTGGTGGAGTACAGGTTTCCATACAATAATTCTTTAGACTGTTTGGCTCAAATGTATGCTGACTTATTTAATATCTTTGGAAGACCACCCTAGTATTATTTTTACCTTTATTTTAATAAGAAAAATAAATAAATATTGCTGTATAACAAATACAGATTGATGGATTTAAAATTGTGTCACTTACTTAGGGCTTAAGCAGTGACTTTTTGAAAGTACCTGTCAAAACAGTATGTTCATTCTCAGCTACCTAACAAGTTTTTAGTTCTTTGCCTGCATCATATAAAGATGTAATTACAAGACTTAAAATCCCTGTTTGGGAACCCAAATCTCAGTATCCAGAGATTTGCTCCTTGTTATTCTTTCAATACCAAGCATTCAACACCACATTAAGTTTGTGATAATTGTTGCTAAGCAGTAATAGTTCTGGTCTGTTCCAAAGTAATTTAAATAAAATGACTGGATGTGTGCTGCAAAGTTGTAAACATGCTTACTACCAATTAATCTGCAAATAATGTTAGCAGTTATCTAAAATATTTTTATACATTGTATTTGTTGAATAAAAATTAAACCAGAAAGTAACTACATTTGTTTGGCATACAGTATGCAAAGTCAAATTTCCTAGTTTATGCTAAACAGCATCTGAAGTGAAGTAAAAGTTAATCATAACTGACATGTAAAATCCTGGAAAAAAACATTTTGTCACTCAACCTCAGTTGGCTTTGGTACCCAATAACTACCCGCAACATACCACTTCTGCTGTCCTGAGTGACCACCATAACAGGTTGAGCCCAAAGTCAAGGACTAAACTATTCAGTGGACTTTTTGTAGACATTTTATGGGCATTACCATGGTCCAAAGACTAAGGAAATAATACCTGTGTATTATATCAAAGGATGGGAAGGGGAGTGGTGATTAAGGAGGTTGCATTGGATAGTGTGGGACCTGAGCAGAATGTAAATGGTATGGAATAGAGTGTGGAGAATGTGCTGGGTTTGTCTGGGATAGGTTAATTTTCTTTACAGTAGCCATATGGGTACGCACAGTATGGGTCTGTAACACAAATGTTTTAGATTTGTGCTGGAAACAGTGTTGAAAACACAGGGATGTTTTAAATGCTGCTAAGCCATGCTTACACAGAGTCAAGGCCTTTCCTGCTTCTCACAGCACTCAACCAGTAAATAGGCTGGGGCTGCACAAGGAATTGGCAGGTTACACAGCTTGAACAGCTGACCCCAGATGGCCACAGGAAAATCCCACATATGATGCCATGGTCAGCATATAAAGCTGGGGAAGAAGGGAGAATGTTTGGAGTTAAGGCATTTGTATTCCCAAGTAACTGTTTTGTGTGATGGAGCCCTGCTTTCCTAGGGATGGCTGAACACCTGCCTGCTGATGGGACATAGTAAATTCTTTGTTTTGATTTGTGTGTGCAACTTTTGATTTCCCTATCACACAACAACTTTTCTCTCTTTTACCCTTACAATTCTCTCCCCCATCCTATCATCGGGGAGTGATTATTGCTTCAAGAATCTACTCAGGGTATGTCATGTTTATAGAATGGACAAGTGTTAAAATAAGTGGACTAAATATGCATCAAGGCATTAAAACATTTTGACCCTTTTGCTTTGCTAAATCACCTCTCTTAATAACCTAGACAGAACATGCAGAATGCAAGACCACTTGCTTATCATACTTCTTTAAAAAGAATGATGCTCCAGCAATATCTCATGAAATAAAAGCTTTGTTTATGTGCTAAGAAAAACAGTCAAAGAGCCTTTACAAATATAGCTGTTGGTACAGTATGGAAATCCCCTCTCAGTGGTACTCTCTTCACAGGGAGCGTAAAGCTGTGTGCAACTATTAGAATGAAGCCATAAATTTCTCAGTAGGCAATTTGCTTTGATGCACAGTGCTTATTTTATGTCTACATTATTAAATTGATTCACTTTTTTCTTTGCCATGCAATAGAAAGGGCCTTTTGCAACTTAAATAGATGTGTTATTTTATAGCTCATAAATATTTTTCCAAAGTTATTTTGTAATGTTCTCATGAATGTTGTTTCCTGTAGGTTTTATGATTCAAGAAACATAATTGCTTATTGAAAACAGCCATACTTGCTTTTTTCTGTAGATTCAGAAATGTCACCTTTTACAAAGACTTTACAATATCTCCTGCATATATCCCCATTCCTTTGCTTCAACATAATTAATCATATCAGAAAATGCACATATTTTTCTATAGATCAATGTTTTTGTATAGTTCTAGCTTTTTTCTCATTTTTAATATAGATAAAAATATATTAGCATAAAAAAGTCTAAAAGCAGTAATAATTTTATTAATATTTATGTTTGAGATGAAAAGAACAAAGTTTTTAACACATCACCTATTAAGATGAATGAGAGAAAATTTAAAATAAAAAAATTTTTCCTTAATACAGTTTTGGTCCATTTTTCAACTTTTTTTTCTTAAATAAAAGGTACAAAGCTTTATACATACAATAAACAAGAACGAAAGAATGTAGTTACTATGTCTGCTGAATTTTATGTTAGAGGGAGGTCACAAAATTCTGACATTGTAAGGTCACATGAAAAAATTCTGGACTAATGTTTCTCCTGCAAGGACTACATTGCTGCTGTCCCATTATTCTCTACAAATGACTGTTCAACACATCTATTTTTCATATAAATTTACTGTTCACAGATATTGAGTAACTGATTACTCAATGTACAATATGTCTAACCAGATCCTCAGATACTAGAATCACTTCCAAGTGAATTGTTCAGGTTAGACTCTTGCTCAGACTGAAAAGCATTAAGTCCAGCTGAGCTGTTGCAGGCTCAGAAGGCAGAAGCAAAAACAAGAACTATGTAGTGCCCCAAAAGGAGTACTTCCAAAAAAACTAAACAAAACTGCAAAACCAGAAAGGGATAGAAGCCACAAAATGTTTTTCTGAAGGGAACCAAAACCTACCTAGTCATCTGTGCACAATAGAAAAAATAACACTTATTTGTGGACATTGTATTTTGGATCTCAAAGTCCAAAATTTTGTTGGAATGGAAAAAAAAAAAAAAAATAGAAATTTAACATGACATGAAAATAACTGGAAATCTTGATAAGCCCTTCTATTTCTTATAATTTTAAGTAAGGGACTTAAGTGATTTCTTTCTAATTTACTAAGGACTATTCTCTTATGTATCCAGGCACTCTTTCTAAGAGGCTTACATATGAAACCTGTTTGCAACTATGCATTGCGTTCTCTGGTTCAAAGGGTCAGGTTGCAAAGACTATTCAGAGAAAGTGAAAAAAATAGATGGATTTGTTTAAATCCAATAAAAAGCTAGCCAACCAAGCAACAAAAATACAGTGAAAAGACTAGCTAAAACTGAAATAGTTACACAGGTCCTACCATTAATACTGTGGGCTTTATTTCACCATTAATGTAAGATTAATTTAAAATAAAAGAATCAAAAGGGCACAACTCATTTTAGGGCTCTTAAAGAAGACAGTAATTTCTTTCTATTAACTTTCAAACTGCTCTAAACCAATCTCAAATAAAAATGATTTGGTAAATCATGTTCAGTCTGCAAGCAAAAGTATGTAGATTACCACAATATTGGACTCTTATGCAATCTTTTGGACTAAAAGGCACGAGTTTGTAAACCTTTTGCCTTCTATTATAACATGCTCCTAGCAACCTCCCATCTATGCAATATATGGACAAATACATTGCCAGCACAATCTGAAGTCTTGCTTGTAGTGAGCATATGCTGTGACAACAGCTGTCAATGGTCAGACTCCAGTGCAAACTCTTGTGGTGGAAAATGCAAAAATGTTGCTTGCAGTTGCTATGATTTCATGGAAGGATTCACTGCATTTATGAGAAGTGTAAAAAGGTCTTGCTTTTAGTGTCCAAACCGTGAGGATTTTTATGGATTAGATAAAATGAATGCTGTGACACATTTACACCAGTGAAGAACATTGTCAGTTGTAATATTTGAAGACTGAGTGCCTCTTGAAATGTGTCAGTTAGCAGCATCAAATTGATATGCTTGAAGTAAACAGTACACAGAAGTATACAGTATACCTATACACACTTCAGTTTATCCCATACACTCTATTCTAATAAATGTGATTCATTTTATGAAATATACTATTTGCTCAGTCTCCCTTGTGGAATCATTCTGTGCACACCTGACTGGATTTCTCATATATATTTTAGCTTCGCCATGATTTTAAACAAAATAAATCCTCCAATGCAAAACAAATAAACAAACAAAAAAAAAAAACCTAGTATGTTTTTGTCATCTATTTTTGATTTGTATGGTGAAGAGATCTTGTTAAAACAATACTAATGTATTAACATTCTTCACCAGTCTTATAAATGCAGAATATAATTACAATGCAATTTATGGTTTCTACAAGAAGGTGAAAATATTTACTTAGTTCATTATTATTATTGAATCTGATTTTGAAAATGTCAGTGAAATAGCACATAATTAGAAAAGGAAATATGTAAATAATGAGACTTTACTCCAATAAATCATTTGTTTGGGTTATTTTTTTCCTTTATATGTCTAGCAAACAACTGCTTAATAAACCCAGCTCTTAATGCAAAGATCCTTTAGGGAAACATGAAGAAATATTTAGTTAAAATATAAACTACAATATGGTATGGATGTCAATATTGATCTTACGTAACCAGTTCAATAATTGTGTAAGAAAATAGTATGCATGACACAATTTATTTCTACAGATAAACATCATATTAGACACTCAGATTGTAAAACAATTATTTATATGCATAATGAATTCTAGATAAACACTTAAAATAACTTGCAAAAGAGCACTGCTTTTCTAGTAGTATCTTTAATTGCAATGAGGAAGTACAGTGAGAAATTTCAATTTAATTCATCATGGCATGAAAACAGAATAAATGTACTGAAGTCAGCATGGAATACCACTGTAAAACAACATCAAATCAGGTGAGGACAGCAGAGCTAGTGTTCTGGAAAACAAGCACTCAACAAAGGGATTAATTAGAACCAATCCTTAGATTTTCTAAAAACATAATAATAATGCTGACAGTATTTTGAACACTTTTTATGTGTTTAGTGCAATATTTTTTAAACTTTTGTCTTCTTCACTTTTATACCATTTTATCGTGAGACCTCACTTGGAGTATTGTGTGCAGTTCTGGTGTCCTCAACATAAAAAGGACATGGAGCTGTTGGAACAAGTCCAGAGGAAGGCCACAAGGATGATCAGGGGACTGGAGCATCTTCCATATGAAGACAGGCTGGGAAAGCTGGGGCTGTTCAGGCTGGGGAAGAGAAGGCTGCGTGGAGACCACATAGCAGCCTTCCAGTATCTGCAGGGAGCCTATAGGGCTGCTGGGGAGGGACTCTTCATTAGGGACTGTAGTGACGTTACAAGGAGTAATGGATTCAAACTTAAACAGGGGAAGTTTAGATTGGCTATAAGGAAGAAATCCTTTCCTGTTAGGGTGGTGAGATGCTGGAATGGGTCGTCCAGGGAAGTTGTGAGTGCTCTATCCCTGGCAGTGTTCAAGGCGAGGTTGGACGAAGCCTTGGGTGAAATGTTTTAGTGTGATGTGTTCCTGCTCGTGGCAGGGGGCTTGGAACTAGATGATCTTAATGTCCTTTCCAACCCTAATTATTCTATGATTCTGTGATCTTGACCTACAATTTTATTGAAAAAAAACTTTAAAATTTTTCAGTTCCTTAATTGTCCTAGTCCTTTTCCATTGTTTTATTCTTAAATTTATTTTAATTTTATACATTTAACATTTTCATACTCTTTTTACGTGTGTAAATATTGCTCTGATTTTCAGTGCTTTGATATCCAACATTAAGGCATGCCATAAACACCATGACTTAATCCATCATATTTCATACTATCAGAATCTCTCCACTATTTTGAAGTGTAGGTCACTCCCCAAGACAACTTGGAAAAACCCGAAGATCTTAAAATCAAAATCGTTAAAAACATTTTAGTAGGGAGAGGTTTTTGCTTTGTTAATAATAATATTTACCTAGTAGCTGATTTGAATCATACTTGATATTCTCAAAATTAAACTACTGCCCTTTTATAAAGTTGGGATTTTTTCTTTTTTTGGTAGATATTTGCAGGTTCTTTAAAGAAAACACTTTTTCTTTAAAGGCTGAATCATTTTCATTGATGAGAGTATTTGACAGAAATTATTATTTATTTCTGAGCAAATTTGAATATCACTTATGCATAAAAAAGAATAGAGTGGAGATAAAAAATCTCATAAATTCAATAAATACCATGAATGTCACTCTTGGAAAGCTCTGGAAGTCAGTGCAATTGTTCAAGGAATGAATTTTTTTCTTTTGTGGATTACAATTTCAATTGTGTACCAAAATCTGACAAACAGCTAAAATTCAAATGAAGGGAGAAATAATACAAAATGAAAAGAATTCCCAGAAAGAGACATTTCATTATCTTACTTGATAGCTATAAAAATGGATTTGCCTTATGGATAGTTTTGTTGTCCATCAAGATTCTGCTGAGAAATTGTATACTTTTAGTCCATTTACTAAAAAAGCAGCACAACATAGTGTATCTTAATCTCACTGAACTGTGCTTTTTGGCAACAATAACATGAGCCATTAAATGGCCTAATTAAGAAATGGTTCCTGGTTGTAATGTGACGTAGTATTAAATACTGATAGAAATCAAATTGAGTTTTATTAGGAATAAGATGGAGCCAAGGAATTTTAATGTTCATGATCTCTACAGCAACTGAGGAATGCTATGGCATTTAGATCATACAGACATTTGTCCTGCTCTTACTTGTAGCTGTCTCCTGTGGAAGGAGTTAGTAGATTTTAAATCTCAACAGTAAAAACTGTTCTATATGTGTGTTATACAGAATTAATTTTGCTTCACATGTAGAGTGCTACCTATACATTAGGACATCATAAAAGTTAATTAATAATTTTATGAAAATAATTTTAAAGTCTTGTTGTTTTGCTGATATTTCAAACACTCCAAGAGATCTACTTGTTTTCACTGAAGAGAAGATTTATATAATATCATGATTTAGAGAAAGTTATGTCTTTCAAAATTTCATTTTTAATTTATTCTTTAGTACCTCACTTCCAAAATTATGAAATTATGAATTGCTTAATCTGACTGATTTTTAGAGATTTTTTAATGGCCTCAACCAAATATTCACACTGAATAATAGTTCTACTGAGACATGCGCAAAATCTACACATGAACTAGCAATCATAAAGAGGGGAAACAGTACAAGGCTTCCAGTTGTATGGAAGACAAGTTTTAAGAAACATGTAGGAAGGCTCTAACCTATGTCCTTGCACCAGTGCTTTCTGCCCAGGGAAAGCACTTGACAGTTGTTCTTCATGAATTTCATTAGGTTTTCCCTGGCCCATTCCTTTCGTATTTCTAGGTTCCTGTGGATGGCAGCCTTGCCTGTAGCTCTATTAGTTGTTTCACCAGTTTGGTGTCATCTGCAAATTTTCCCAAGAGACAAAGTGAGGCTGACTGGCCTACAGATTCCCATCCTTCTGGCCTTTTTTTTAAGATGAGGGCAACTTCTGTACATTCTGTACTTCCTCTGTACATCGAGAAGTCTCTCGTCTCCACAATCTGTCAAAGATTATAGACAGTATCCTTGCTTGTACATTAGCTAATTCTCTCAGCAGCCTTGTGTGCAGTTTTTCCCAAAATAAGTGATATATGGAAACTGAGCATATACTAGAGATAAAACAGCAGTTGGACAGCAGCAGATAGAACAGCTAAAATAGCAACAGAACATTAATACTACATAGGATTATTCCATCAAAACCATTAGAATTAGATTAATTTTCACATTTGTTATAGAAGAACCCTAGAAAACTCAATAAGAAAATGATAGCTATGTGAGTCACACTTATCTTTTATGGTAACAAATCAGGAAAGCAGGTATGTTTGACTTTTGCTGCCTTCTAATTTCTGAGCAAGCTACCAGAGGCAGAAAAGCATTAAACTAAAAATTAACTTTCCTTCAGTCACCTGGGTATTATCCAATTAAATCAGCCACTGGTATAGAAATCCTATGTGCTTGAAAAGTAAATGTTCTTCAATAGAAGTGACATATGGTTTGTCCACGTCCTACCAACACATCTGGAGATGTTCAGATGTCACAATACATGTTTATACAAAATATATGTAAGACAAAACTTTTTTTTATTCCATTTTCCTTTTCATCTTACCTATTTTCCTTTTCCTTTTTCATTTCCTTTTCCTATACAAAGAGACAACAGGACAATTAGTGAACACTGACCTGAATAATCTTTATAGATTGATTGACTACTGCATGACAACTTTCAAGGAAGAGTGTTAAAAGTGCACAGCTTGGAGATAAGATGCTTAGCTGGGCACAGAATTACTTCACAGTGTGACACTACGCTATGTCTTACTAAACATGTCACCACATCTTTTCAAAGGCACTGACAATGATTTATCCACCGTATTCTGTGCTGGTGTAGCCTCACCTTCAAACATGTGATGTAAGAGTAGTTATTTCTGACCTACAATTCCAACATCATACAAACCACTGTGATCAGTAGATGTGGGTAGTGACTTATTGTCTATGTCCAGCCTGTTGAACTTTCTTCTCTGTGCTGAGCTCAGCAGTGCTGTTGCAAAGGTTCAGTACCCTATGCAACTTTTCTCATCTTTTTTTTTCTTGAACAGATCTTTCAGAGGAAAACATCACACTTCTTGTCATAGGCACAAGAGACTTTGCAAGCATGCTAAGAAGTCATGCAGCAGAAGCCTCCTTTGTTAAATCTTGAAGTTCTTATGTGGCTTTCTGGTCCTCTGACAAAACTTCTCTCATTGCAAGGATGTCTCATACAGAGCAATAGGCAATGTGCGTAGCTTTGGGACCATGGATGCACTATACTACCCAGGAGGAATTAATTGAATTTGCCTTCATTTGATGCTAATCACACTTTCATCTGTTAGTTGCAGCACTGAGTACCTGCAGCTAACAGTTTTAATTAACAGCACTGCTATAGCTGCAACTGGGGGAATATCAAAAGTGCATATTCACCTAGATATAAAGCACAACAGGAACACAACTTCAGAAAAACAGGATGCACAAAATCAAACCTAAGGATATAAATATGCTCCAATACAAATTTAATTGCAGATGGCTATTCCAAAACAGGGCTTGTAAAACTATTTTGAATGTGACACAAAATAACTTCAGTCAGTTCAGAAACTAGTATTTCCTCGGAAGACTACCCCTTCTGGAGTAATCATTATTCTTCCTTCTAAGTCGGTTTTTCGACTACTCACTTCAAATCCTGCAGCAAAGAGTATCACTAGGAAAAGTCAGAGCAAAAAGCAAGGGGCTCAGAAGAATACTCTGTTACAAGTTGTTACATTTTTATTTTACCCAGCAAATGAATGTTTCTTTGCTGTATAACTGACATAATAATCACACAAAGAAATGTAATGTGTGTTTATAATAATAATAAAAAAAAAAATCTGGTTGTTGAAATTGCTGGTTTCAATTGTCATGTGATCAAATATGGGTGATTACCTCTCAGGAACGGTCCTGGATTTAGCAGTAGCAGTCATTTTTCTCCTTCTTAGTAGCTGGTATAGTGCTGTGGTTTTGACTTTCAGCTAGGAACAGGGAGGAGAATCAAAACAATGTAACTCCCACAGGTTGAGATGAGAACAGTCCAGTAACTAAGGTATAACACAAACCACTACTGCTACCACCAATAACAATAAGGGAAATAACAAGGGAAGAGAATACAACTACTCACCACCCAGTGATAGATACCAAGCCTGACTGAAGCAGTGATCTAGCCCTTCCAGGTAGCTTCCCCCAGCTTATATAGTGGGCATGACATGCTGTGGTATGCGATACCTCTTTGGCTAGTTTGGATCAGGTGTTCTGTCTCTGCTTCCCCTTGGCTTCCCCTCCTCCCTGGCAGGGTATGAGACTCAGAAAGGGCTTGGTCAGAGTAAACATTACTGGACAGCAACTAAAAACATCGGTGTTATCAGCGCTGTTCCCAGACTGAAAGTCAAAAACACAGCACTGCACCAGCTACTAAGAAGGAGAAAAATGACTGCTACTGCTGAACCCAGAGCAGATGGTTTAGTGTGAGGTGTCCCTGCTTATGGCAGGGGGGTTGGAACTAGATGATCTTAAGGTTCTTTCCAACCCTAACTTTTCTATGATTTTATGATTCTATAAGAAAGCTTAAAAATTTTTACTTTTAAATGAGTGCTGTAATACTACTCCATGAAAAATATTCCCTTTTCATACTCAAAAAAACCCCAAAAATCCCAAAACAGAGTAAGAGATCATTTCTGACCTGTGAAGAATGAACAAACAATAATGCTTGATAAAACAAAAAAAGGTAGGAAAAATTCCTGAACCATCTGGNAGGTGTCCCTGCTTATGGCAGGGGGGTTGGAACTAGATGATCTTAAGGTTCTTTCCAACCCTAACTTTTCTATGATTTTATGATTCTATAAGAAAGCTTAAAAATTTTTACTTTTAAATGAGTGCTGTAATACTACTCCATGAAAAATATTCCCTTTTCATACTCAAAAAAACCCCAAAAATCCCAAAACAGAGTAAGAGATCATTTCTGACCTGTGAAGAATGAACAAACAATAATGCTTGATAAAACAAAAAAAGGTAGGAAAAATTCCTGAACCATCTGGGAATTAAACCAGTGAAAAAGGCTAGTGATTGAGGTCAGAAAGTCATCTTTGTGGTATCATAAGCACATTTAATTTCAGTGTTCCAATTTCACCAAATTTTTTAACATTTGAAAGGGTATCCTTGGAAATCCTTTGTGGATTCATGGTCAGATATATTTCTGCAACAAAACTAGTGTTTTCTGATTCTGCAGTTACAGAGGAGTCAGATATGCTGAGGTTTCAGGTTAGCTAGCCTGAAATACTAACCTGAAATGCAGAGATCCAGTTGTAACTGGAGTTAAGTTCTCTGCACTGCATCTGGTCTATGAGAACCTTTGACAATAACATCTGAAGTCACAGCTGCCTTGTCACTGAGACTCTAGAAGAGATGGAGTTTGGAGCCTGAAATTCCCAAGACAGTTGTTGTGACACCAGATCTCAGAGGTCTCTAAGAACATTGCACTGAAACCTGGCTGTCTTCTAACATTACTTCTGATCTTTAAGTATGCTTCACTGTAGTGGACCAACATCATTATTTTATGATTAATTTAATTGGTGACCCCTTAAGAAAATGATATTTTCAACTTGTATTTTCATTGAATATAGAGGCAGTCTTGTTCCATCAAACAGGATATTGCCAGAGGAGCTTCTGGTCTATTTTAACATGGCAGATCCAAAATTACGCAGGAAGCTTGTACCAGAAAAAGAAATTGCATCTAAATTCCTAAATAGTGGCTTAGCATGAAACAAATTTTCCCTTCCATAAGGATATGGTTATTTTTCTGGGGGAGGGAAAAAACATTCTTTTTGCACCTTTTCCACATGTGTTTTTTCAAAGGCTCTTTAGGAAGTGAATGAAGAGGAAAAAGTGTGCTTTACTACAACTTTATCATCTTCACAGAACAAAATTGCCTAATTTGTGTCTAGTGTGTAAACACTGAAGAGTTCAAATGTTGAAAAGATGTGCTTTGCAATGCTAGTTAAAATTCCATATTATTGAAAATTACAGTGCTATTTCAGCTTTTCCATGTTCTGATAAAAGTTGCTATTTTCTCTAATGTCACACATACCTTACATGCTTTTCTTTAAAGTCGATCAGGAAAAAGACACACTGCTGTCTTACCATCATCATCTTCCTGGGAGGTAGATCTAGACAGCTTGCCACTTTTAGATAGCTGCTCTCACTACTGTGATTTAAAAGAAAGGAAAAAATGCTTCTTACTTCCAGAAAGGAAAAAATACCTCTTACTTCCAGAAGAAATCTTTTCACTTAGAGCCATCAGTAGTCAAAAACATGAATTTCTGTAAATGTTGTTAATCTTTATCTCCAGTTGTGCTTTCCAAACACATTAAGAGTTCACATTACTTCAGAACAATGAACTCTGCCCAGTTCAGTTTTACAGTGTAATGTCAGTTTATCTCTAGTCATTTATTATTTCTTAGAAAATTAGATCAGTGGATCAGTCTTATTTGGAAGAATTAAAAAAAAAAAAACAAACAAACAACAAACAAACCAACCAACAAACAAACAAACAAAACCAAACAAAACCAAGCTGGTTTATAATTATTTAAGTAAATAATGATATAATTAACTATAAAAGAATTGAATGGAAATAAAAATATTAAAACAATAAAAATAACAGTTCTTCTAGTTCTGATGGGAATAGTGGTCTAGAACTGTTTGTAGTAATACAGAATCAGAGCTACAAATCCCTTAAACAATACCACATCAGCATGGGTTTTCATTTCATGATTTTGATTTACATTGATTTGCTCAGCATAGTGAAAGCTTGATATTCCTCAATGTTTTTTCTACTGCACTGTGACATTCTTATTAACTTCTCTATTCCTCTGCTGTGTTTATAAGAAGGGAGACAGAGTAACTCACAAGTACTCCTGTCTCTCATTTATATTGTTCAAACATGTTAAGAAAAATACATTTTGTTTTGTTAGGATGATAGGATATTTTTTACTGTATGAAACTCTATTATTCCTATCCATACTCACAGAACTTCTGTTTTTACTACTTTTTTACGTGAAAGAAATAAAAAGTGGGAGTTGTTCACCCCACATTACTTGGATATCAGCTGTGTTTCATGTAAAAATCTCAGAGATGAATCCAGTCATACCAACTTGCTCACTAGTCAGTTGAAATACTCTAGCAAAATAAGTTAAAGAAATTAGGCACCCTGTGGAGTGCTAGTACTTCTCATGGCCTTATAAATATTGATAATTGCAAAACTGTTCAGTAGATGCATCTCTGTTGCAAAAGATACCACAGGGAGCACTGAAAGAGGTTTTCCCAAAAGAAAGAAAACAAAATAAAAAAAGAAAGTAAATAAAAGAAAAAAGAATCCTACAGAGATTATGCTACCTTGCTGTGAAATCAAGAAATTTTGCTGAATAGTTCACTGCTCCCTGCAGGGGAAAAAAACTGCAGAAATGTGTCAGACACAGACTGGTATTGGATGATAATGAAAATTAAAGACTTAGATTACAGTTATGTCTGTCTTTCAAAGTGAAAATAAAAAAAGACATGGGTTGTATGCTTTGATTTGAACACATGGTGTTGAAATAACAAGAAAATATTTATTCAATAAGTCAAATAATGTCAGATAAAACAAACTCCCATGCAAAAAAATATAGATTTTAAGGAAGAAACTTAGCTGATGCCATCCCTAATTGGGAATCCATAACAGAAATTGTACCAGGTAATGTTTCAGCCTCTTGTCATCAGTTTCTGGCTTTGATAATGTACCCATGGGTGCTTTTGAGCTTGCACAATGAAACTAGTGCTAGGGCACTGTGGGCACTGTAAACTTGTTGAGGTCAGGAGCTCCCCGGCATCTATCAGGATAAGACCTGACAGTCAGGACCTGTGTCACCACCCTAACTAGGAACAGGGTAGCTAAAAAGCACTGGGACAGTCCTAGCACTGGGCACGTCCATGGGGATAGGGACAGACCAGATTAGTACATGGGCCTGTGGGTGCCCTAGCTCAGTGGGGTCTGTGGCTGTGCATGGAAGAGCTGTGGGGGTCTGAAGACTGGCTGTCGTGGTTTAAACACAGCCACACAGCTCGATCACTCACTCAACCCCCCCCCCCCCCCCCCC
>NDXB01005071.1:0-38713 GCA_002631895.1 Agapornis roseicollis
GTCAAAACACCAGCTACTAAAGAGAAGGAAAACTGACTGCAACTGCTGAACCCAGGACAGTGGCCCAGTGACAGACCCCTTGCCTTGCATGCTCAGTCCCCAGCACCTCCAGGTGGTCTTTGCTCTGAAACTGCTCCAACCACTGTAATGACCATGGGAGAGAGTGGAAAAAAGGCTCCTTGTGCTTAACACGTAGTCTCCACAAACTAAAACACCTGAAAAAGGGGATGAAAAAAGGACACACAGGGCTTTCTCAGAGAGCATTAGTATACACATACCTTCTATCAGCTATCGATGGAAGGCATAGACTATCATTGCTGTCATGGTATTCTTAACTGGCATCATTGTCATCCCTTGTTGTCTAAAATCTGAATATCCCTAAGGAAAGGTAAGGTTTTTGACTAGTCTTCCATAATTCAGAGAATCCAAATTCACTGCTTTTTGTTAAATGAAATTTGCCTGGAAGTAACCATTGATAATTTTACAGCTCCATTTGTATTAGGATTTGGCACCTACAAAGGCATACTTGGATATTGCAGACAACGGATTTGGAAGACAGACAAATCTGAAGGCAAAGCATTCATTTGCCTCAAAGCAGAACGAGATCAGCTGCAAACAAGAAACATCCTCAAGAAACTCCTTCCACACTTTCTGGAGTGAAGGAATGCGACTAACACAGTTGTGTCCTACAGGCAAACATGTCCCCTTTACACAAGGGCTGAGCAGTTTCTGTTTCAGAGAGGATTACCTAGTAAGATCCAATAATGATGGCTGTATTTTCTGCTTCTGAGCAAACCTGGGGTTCAGTCTGCACATGTAATAACCACAGGGTGTATTTGCACACATGCAGACCATACAAAACCTGCCCCTAAGACAGGATACTGCTGGCCAGAAGGGTTTAAACTTAAACAGGAGAGGTTTAGGATATAAGGAAGAAATCCTTTCCTGTTAGGGTGCTGAGGCGCTGGAATGGGTTGCCCAGGGAGGTTGTGAATGCCCCATCCCTGGCAGTGTTCAAGGCCAGGTTGGATGAAGCATTGGGTGCCATGGTTTAGTGTGAGATGACCCTGCTTATGGCAAGGGGGGTGGAACTGGATGATCTTAAGGTCCTTTCCAATCCAAACTATTCTATGATTCTATGACTTGAGAGCCCAGTGACTAAAACACCAAACCCCACCACCTTAAAAGCAAAGAAATTCCTAAGTCTTGATCATCATGAAACTTTAGCACCATTTTTTTTTTAATATACATAAATGTGGGATGATGTTTCATGGCTCTGAATGGAATGAAGTGCTTTGATGGGAAGGCCTGGCATATAGCTTGCCTTTGTAAGCTGGAATAATAGCCACCGAAAAGCCACCTTTGTTAGTAAATAATAGACTGCAAAATAAAACAGTGGTTCAAACAATGATTTTGTCAAGTGTTGAAACACCTGATGTCCTACAGTGATGAAATCTTCCTGGCCAGACAATAAAGGTTTGGTGTGAGAAGCTGGATTCATAATGTACTTCTTAATGGCAAGCTGATATTGCTGTTAAATGTACCTCTCTCATGCTGTGCAGCAGGTTCTAGCAATGGCAAACACTCCAAACAAGGTGAAAGTGAAGACTGTCTAAGATGATTTCTCTTCAGCTGTGAAAAATATTCCCACTTAAAGCATAAGTTCTGGCACAGAAAATCTTTGCAGCAGCATTCTCTTCGTGCCTGTAAAACAATCTCTTTCCATCCATGTCATTCAGATGCTGTCCACATCCTGAGCTGAGGAATACCCATCCTGACAGCAATGCAATTCTAAATTCTACAACATACCATAGTTTGGGTTAGTAGTACTGACTCCTGGTGATTCTATGGACAGAGAATACAAAAACCAGAGCTGCCAGGGTTGAGCTGAAATCAGTACCATTATCTAAGCACCGTCTTGTCTACTATTTCCCTGGACTCCATGAATTCTGAGAGGTGGTAAGTATCAGCTGAGAGAAACTCTGAAGTATTTGCCATCAATATCTACCTACTGTGCTCCTGAGAACAAGAGGAAGATAATCTGCATTGTCTTCAATTGGGCGTAAGGAGATCAGTCTCAGGGATAAATGTCTATGGAATACTTGGGGTACTATAGGCTGCTTTAGAATCCACTTTGAAAACCATTTTAAATGAATATGAGGCTGTACTGTTACTGAATTTAATCGAATCAAACCTTTCCAGCAGGGGGATGGTCTCAGACAGCCTCAAGCTGATGATCAAAATATACCTGCAGAGAACATTTGTGGCAAACAGACTCTCTTGCTCAGATGGTCTGCTACCTACTGGCCCTCCCTGCAGTGAGTTTACTTGATTTATGATGCTCAGCTCTCAAGACACGTTAGCTTCCTAACAAATATGGGTTCATCCCCCTTGTTTGCTTACGGCTGTCAGGTAGCCCAGGCTCTGACACAAAATGCCACTTTTCCAGATCCAGTGAAGATTTGCACAACAGCCATAACAGCTTTCAGTCCTCAAACACCTATGTGAAGCCTGAAATTCGGTTTGATCATGATATGTGCATCAGAAAATTACGTGACTGGGGGATTAGCAGGCTCTAGTGCCCTTTGTAGGTAAACATTTTCTGTTATTTCCATTACAGAAAGGATAAGGAAGTTTCCAGACTCTTATCAGCAGACTGGCACTGTTAATATTCTGACTTCACTGACATCTGAAACTGTATGAAGTTTTACCAAGCAAACTGTCACAAATACACAAGCTGTTAGAGATCCCACAGGACTGCTGTATTCATTCCTGATGAAGCTGGGTCAGCCTGTACCTCCTCTTCTCTGAAATCTTGCAGATGGCTGAGAAAGAAGGAAGGGTCTCTGTGATTCTGAAATCCAAGACCCCAAGGTCTTAGACTGTCTCTACAGTCTCTTCTCCCTAGAGAAGAGTGATAAAGTCATACAGAGATTGCTCGTCCAAGAACTACATACCATTTCTGATACCACATCATTGTTCTTAATTCATAATACCTTCTATGGCTGTTTCAGCTGCTATCTCAACTAGCAATAGACCACTCAGAAAACACGCTCTTTTGAGAAAGGCAAAAGGAATCTACTATGATCAATCAACCCAAACAGTCAGTGCAATATGTGTCATACCAAAGAGAGTGTGACTCTAACCTATTGAGGATATTCTAAGAGGACTTCACTCACACAAAGAAAGTATCCTCATCCTAGCATACAGACTCAGAACTCCTCTTATTTCCTCTTTCTTGGGTACCAAGTCTTTCATTTCTTCTTTTTATGCAGTTTTAGCTCAACAGATAGACTTCCACAAGTTTTTTCCCCATCCAATTTGCCTATATCTTGATGGTACAAGTACTGTAAGAAATACAGATGAAGGTTCTCAGCACCCTGGAAGGGAGTAACACTTCCACCATCAGGCAATTTTGGAATGAGAGGCCATGGCTACCACACTTGGTGCTGAGTTTAGTGTTTCTAGGCCACACAATAGGACTCTAGTCCTATTAAGACAGATACCAAGATACTCAACATAGCACATTCTGTTTGTAACAGAACTTTAGGTGACAAGCATTGGCTTTCATCCTCTTAACTTTACCCCCTTGAACATCTCAGACATTAGGTATGACTTGTGCAGGATCCAGACTCTACGATTTCATCTAAGTCATACACACACATTGAATGCATCTTCTAGCATGGAAGCTGTAAGGGCTCAAACACCGACTGTACTTAAAACCACCACAGTATTCCAAACAGCTTTGAAAGAGCTTTGTATGGATTTTTGCAGCTGCAATTTCCTCTTCTGAGTACAACACAACCAAGTGAATAAAAGCAACAGCTTTTAAATTTGCATATACAAAGCAGCTCTAAAAAATGTCACTATTATATGCATGAAAATCTAAATAATAAAAACAAGGTAGGGAAAAATACATTTTAAAACTCCTTATAAGCAACTTGAAAAAAGATGTTACGTGATGTATAATGTAATATTTTAATATGGGGGCATCATGATTATTAACTATTGCTACTTGTAAGAAAGAGGTGAAGTTTTAGCTTCTACTTAGGTAAACATAAATATATGCGCATAAACTGCGCCTGAGTTTCAAGAAATCATTTCTATTACTCTCTTGCAGCTCTCCACACCTCAGTTTCTAAATGACCCAAAGGCTTAGTTTCAATTTCTGTTATTTTCTTTTACTCTATAGCAGTTTTACAAATGGAAACTGGAATTAAACATGGTAAAATGCACTTGAAACCAGTGCTACCTGTCTGCTCCTTTTTCATCTCAGCATGCAGTGCAACAAACGTTCAGATTTATTTGATACATTTCCATGTAACTTGGATTAATGCTTTTCAAAAATACTGTTAGTTTGACGGTTACCAAAGTATCATTAATTCCCTCAGATTAATTAAAATAGAAACCACTGAAAACTCTCACTTCACCTCTTCAGTCTAACACCCCACCCCAGCAAAAATACCACACTCGAAAACTGGTCCCTTTAGTCTAATGCTCTGCTCAAAGCAGAGTCAACTTTACATCTAGACCGGGCCACTTGTCAGCACCAGTGCTGTTTGCTTCTTTCTTAATCTTTATTAATATGTTATATTTGATCACTGAGAAAGGCAGTTTAAATGTTTCTTGGGATTACAAGGAAGCAGAAGCTTTGGAAGCTTGGCTTTGAGAAAAAACAAGTCAGCAATATTAACCACATGCCAGCAGAGGGAAACACAGCCTCAAGAAAACTAACTCACTCTCTTGAAGATGGTTTTTATCCATCACATCCATTGAAATGGACTGAATTATCCAGGGATAAATTAGAGCCATTGTTGCCTTGTATTTACTACGTACACTGACAGAAATAAAGTGCTTTAATTTCTGTTACTGTATGACTTGGACCTCTTGGGCTTGATTTTTTCAAGGGTGTGTTTCCTACTCCATGAAGTTAATGGGTGCAAGGTGCAAGGTGCACTTGGCAAAATACGACTCAAATCCAGTTAGAAGAGACCTCTGGATGTTGGAATTCACATCTTTCACCTTGGAAACTCCAAACACCAGTCACTGCGGCAAAACCACTTCTGGATAAAGAAACAGGATGCACAGGCATGATCAGCATAGTCTAAGAGCACTTCACACACCCCACTTCAACGTGTCTCTTTCCCAAATACTGATGACCCGCACCCTTTCTAAAAGCAGAGCAGTGTTAGGCT
Source organism: Agapornis roseicollis (assembly GCA_002631895.1). Taxonomy (NCBI): domain Eukaryota; kingdom Metazoa; phylum Chordata; class Aves; order Psittaciformes; family Psittacidae; genus Agapornis; species Agapornis roseicollis. Next base: position 5,196 of record NDXB01005071.1, read on the forward strand.
AGGCTTTGTCAGAAGCTCAATGACAGAACTGGGAAGCATTCAGTCAAAGCAGATGACAGGATTGGAAGGACACAACAAAACAGCATGTCAATAATTGGTTAACACATTGCTGCCTTAAAGAGGTGTGTTCAGACAGCATGTATCCACAACACTGGGATGGCTTCCAAACCTAATAGGGAGTGTAGGGATTGCAGAAAGAGCTTCCAAGAGTGGGACTGCACACAAGCATGAATTTCATCTCTTTGAAAGCCCTTCACTACTCTGGCCTTGTAACATCTGCTTCAAAACCCCTCCAAACCAGCCAGCATCTCATAAACACTGTTCTAGCTCCTAAGGGTTATATATGTTAAAGGACACTTATGAAAGCATATAATTAAAAGATGCTGAACTCCTCTAGGCAACCAAAGCAAACACACACACTCTGACCTGCCTGCCAACTCTATAGGAACAAAAGAATGCACCAGTGTGCTCCGCTCCAAGGGACACTGATGTAGTGATATTAAACACTAGCCTTTTGGGCTTAAGAGAAACACAATTAAAATGCAATGGCCATGATGAGTAATCTTGCATGATTTGAATGCCTTAAGAACACACTCTTTTCTTTCCACCTGCCACATTCACAGTCATCTACAGGCCTCATCCTAGAAGTTCTGAGCATCTTTTTTCTCTGAAGTCAGGAAGCACTGACAGAATTAAACAGTTCAAGTCATTTCAACAGAGCATCACAATTGCATTCCCCTTACTCTTACTGTACTCCAGTCCCCACCATGTGGAAGAGCCCAATGCTGCTGCACACAGAGGCCTGACATGACTTTGGTCCTCAAAAGTGGGTCTGCACAGTGTCCTTAAATTCCTGTGACTGCATCTTCACTTTTGTTGCTATCACCTTCAGCTGTATGCAGCTCACTGGGAGAACCCTATGTGACAAAGAAAACTGTGGCAACTGAGCCTGGTTAGGCAAGTCTCACTACCCTTCTATCTGTAAGCTGGCCACATTAGTTGCTCAAGACCAGACACTGAGAGTTTCTACCTGAAAATGCAGTTATGACTCCGGCAGTAATTCTATATATGAGAGTGAAAAGCAGGATGAATGCAAAGGGTAAGAGTCAGCCAACATAAAAATCTTGGTAGCTTTTAGTATCTTTCCATCCAATGGATGCTACAGCAGAATGGGTAGCTGCTGCTGCATCACAGGGATGGTACCACTATTCATTATTGACATGCTGTTTCCTTGCATCCTTCCACCTTGTCATCATCTTTGACTGTATGACTTCCAGAGTAGGCTCACCTTTGTGTACAGTCTAGAATAACACACAGTCAATGCCACTTTCATCTCAGTAAGTCCCTAAACTTCCAAGGAAACACAGCTAACCCAGCTGGTATAAAAAGCCAGCAAGAGCTCCATACAAGTACCGATGCAAAACAGCCTTGCACAAAGGGATGTTAACTACAACCCATTGAAACTGAGGCGAAAAAGAGAATTGAGTGCTCCCCCCACCTTTTAGGCAAGGGGACAGTCACAAAGGTTTCTGAAATGAATGGCGTCTTGTGAGAAGTGCCACAAAGCTTTAGCTTGGCTGCAAAAAAGAACCTGCAACAGTTAAGAACTGCTGCCCTTTGAAATTAAAGCAAAAAAGCCACCTAACATCATTTTGTAAAACCCTATCTCACCACAGCAATGGGAGGAATAGAGTTGGGAGAAGAAATCAACTTTAGGAACCCCTCTTATCCTTCTGCTATTATGTCATCACAACGTGAAGCAGTCAGCTGCATCTAAGTCTGTACTGCTTTACTGTCTCCCATCCAGGCAAACTGATTTGATGTGACAGCTGATGAAATCAGAACCAGGAGTGTTGCAACGGGAGGTTATGCATGCTCGCTTGAAAAAATCTGGAAGCCTAGGTACTGAAAATACTCTTTCTTTCCTTCCCTCTAGTGGGCCTCTTCTCCCATTTCAGGGTTTTCCTGTTCCAGAATGAAGCCTCATAACCGGGCTGCAGTTTTGCATTTCCATTCCCTGCTCACAACTTCAGCTGCTTTCAAGGTATGTGAGCTATTACTAAGATTGGGTGAAGAAGAAAGCTCACCAAGTCCAAGCCATGAAAGGATTCAGGCTGCAGCAAATGCTTTGAATGATTTTGTGGAGGAGTTCTTCCCTTGGAGGCTTGCAAACAGGACCACAGAATGCTGTACAGTGTGCTGTTACGCACAGGACCAAGGAGAAACTCTTCTTGCCTACAACTCTTCTTCCCAGACGGCTGGAAAAAAAGGCCTAGTAGAAAACTGGACTACAAAAGGGCTAGCAAACCACTGAGGTTGCTCCTCTCTTTCCCCAAAACCCCAAGCTCTTCACCTTACCTCTCCATCACCACAGATGTGACCTCTAGTCCATTAGTGACCTATCACAGCTGGAAGAGATTCTGCCCCCTCCTTCCCCATTTCCTCCTGTCTTAATTTCATGTTCTTCGAGACATGCACTGTCACCACTAAGCAGATGAACATAGATGGATACCAGGGATGCTAGAAAGCAGCATCCCATTCCTTTCTCTTGGAAGCTCATCTCTGTATTCTTCTGTATCTCTTCATCCCAGATCTTAAGGGCTGTAGGGAGTAAGCAGCAAGTACTATCTCCAAGCATACAGCTCTGACAGCAGCTGTATGCTCTCTCTAGGAAGGTAAAGACAGGTTCAACTAGGAGGAGGATTTTCTCCTTCATTAGAACGCTTTAGAAGCACTGTCAAAAAGATGGATTTTTTTTTAATTTTAAAAATATGAAAGAATTTTACTTTTCAGGCTGAAGTAAAATACGGAACAATTGCAACTCCATCTCTGACAGAAACTCTTCCTAGTGTGTTTCACATGATTTTGGAGCCCAGGATTACTTACTCATCTCTCTTTCATAAACTGGGATAGTAGATCCACAGTGGATCAGAGCAAACATGCAGGAGACCAAGGAACTTGTCTAAATCTCTGCAGCAGGCATGTGCAAAGGAAGAAAGAACTCAGCAGTACTGACAGAGCAGGCACTGATTTCACCAGCTGGCAAGGACAAGTGTTGTTTATCCCAACCACTGAAGCACGCCAATGTCCAAGATGAAGTACGTGAGTCAATAAACAATGTAGGGCTTAAATTATTAACCAGTGCTTTGCTTATTAGCCTGTGCAGCAGCAGCTAAATTTGGGGGGGAGGGGAGGGGGGAGAGAAGCACAGAGGGACACAGCCTTTCTCCCATGGATTCCATCCTTAAGGCTTTTGAGGTGACTTTGTCACTGCAGTGGATGCTCTCCCTTCTCAACATTACCATCTCAGCAGAGGAAGCCCTCCAAAGTAACATGCTGGAAAACTGCTGAAGTGATGACTGCACAGGACGAGGGAGTCACAGAGAAGATGATGCGATGTCTAGTTCCAATTCGATGCCTAGATTCTGCAGACCATCTAGAAGTAAATGTACAGTGATAAACCATGTTGTTCAGCCAGAGAAAGAGCAGGCTGGAGAAGCAACCAAGGTGGTGAGGTAAAGAATAAGGAAAGCGACCCAGAAAAACACAAAGATAGTGGTCAAAACCCAGCTGTCTGCTTACTTCATGCATAACTGGGAATGCAGGCCAGCCAAGTTGCAGAGGTTTTCCAGCTCTTATACTAAGCAAAATTACAACCTCACTCTGTTTGGCCTCAGTACAAATATACTCCACCCCAAGATCTCATTATACTAAGCAAAGCAGAGTGTGTTAAGTACTCTAGTTCTGTAGCCAGCACAAAAGCACAATTCTAATTGTGAGAAAAATGTAGAAATGCAAAAAGAACTATGTATATCAGGCTTCCCCAGCCATCACAGCACAGGTCGGATTTATTACTACAGACCTTTAGTTCTGTCTTCATGGTACTGTACAAATAAGATCAAAATATTTCATGATGAATATCTAATTACTATTTAATTGTTTATATTTGGCAATGGTATTCAAATAACAAAATTTAAAGTAGCAAAGAAAAAGGAATGGCAGTGTTCAAGGCCAGGTTGGATGAAGACTTGGGTGGCACAGTTTAGTGTGAGGTGTCCCTGCTTATGGCAGGGGGCTTGGAACTGGATGATCTTAAGGTCCTTTCCAACCTGAACTATTCTATGATTCTATAATGCCTTCTTGACCACAGCTCTTGAATTGGAGCTTTTAAGTGAGACACATGAGAAATAAATTTCAAGGAGACCAATCCCTTCATCAAAGACAGCTAGTACTGCAGTTTGCTGAGCCTCACTCACTGAGACAGTACAGCGAAACCAGATACCTCTGTTTTCATTAACTTCTTTTAATTTCTGTTTAACTTCTACATGTTTTGGGCTGTGAAATACGAAAAGAAACTGTATAGTAACAAAACCTGTCCTTCCCCCCTAAAAAAGCAAGTCACACTGTAGAGGAATACACACAAACATCGAAGAACAATTACCTGTAACAGACACTGAAAAAGAAATACTGTTAAGCTACTGTATGTGTGCCTGGGATAAGGACAAGAATAAGCACGAGCAGCGGTTAAGAGCAGAAACAACAGCAGGTTTTTTGCTATGACAAGCAGGCAGGAGCATTTGGAAAGGGATAAAAAAAGGGAGGGTGGGAAGGCATTCTGGACTATGAGGGCAGGAGGAGCAAATTTGTGAACTTTAGGCAGTAGAACAGGGACAACATCACTGAGTATCTGTAAAAGAGAACATAAGACATAAAGGGTGCCAAGAACTAGCTTAGCAAGATGGGCTATATGAAACTAAGAAGCCTTTTAGAAGGTTCTCAGCTATTCTACTTTATTAAATATTAAGGAAATTTATTAACATTAAATATTAAGAAGATATTAAGGATAGTAATTAAATTTAAACATTAAATATTAAGGAAAGTGACAGAAAAGCACTTGTGTAAGCATGAGCATATGTATTCGGTATACTCGTAAGTACTGAACCACAAGAGACAAAATGGCCACAAGACTGCAGAGGCAGATGTTTTACCTGCTTACAGAGATACCACAGTGCTACCAGAGACATGGTCTGGCAGACATATTTGCAAAACAAGCTGCTGCTATTGGAGCCAGTTTCCACTGACACGTAAAAGAACTACACAAGCACACAGAAAACAGGAACGAAAATATCCGTACCACCATATGGAATCTTCATCAGTTGCAGCCCTCACTCTTCAACAGGTTTCAGAGAACAAGTACCTATTACTCTAGAAGACATGCCTCTGTGCAAGGAATTCCATTTCATATCTGAGCCATTAGAACTGATTATAGCTTGATAGGCGATGTCTCAGCTCCACCTTGCACAATCTGTCTCTCCCTTTTTGACACCTCTCTAGAAATATCAGACTATTAAATTGTTTGTCTTTACCACTGATACAGTACACTGGTGGTTCAGTCATCATGGCAACAATAGCCATCTGAGTGCTTATAAAAATAAAACAATTGCCTCACTCTTGCTCAAATCTTGGTCTAAAGAGCATCTTGAAACCAATTCCTACATTCGTCTTCTATCCAAGGGCACTTCCTGCACAAACCATGTTATCCTATTTTTACGCAAACTGTGCTAGCTATCACCCTGGTATCATAAAATTTAACTTTAAAATATGTCAATATTTTAAGTCCAAGGCCATAATATCCTTCTATCTCTTTATGCTCCCTCTTGCAATTACTAAGTAGCTTAAGGTTTTACAATTGACTCTCCATTTTCCACTTCAATTTCACAAATTCTTTGTCTTTATAACAAGCATTATCACAGCCCTGAAAGGTTTAGTCAGGATTTCAAGGACAGAAGGAAAAAACTACAAAGAAACTGAACATTCTACTTTGTCAAGAATAAGATGGGTTTACTGATAACATCCTGTCGTGGTTTAAACCCAGCCACGCAGCTCATTCACTCACTCAACCCCCCCTTTCTTGCCCTCCCCTGCTTCCAGAGGGATGGGGAAATGAATCAAAAGAATGCAACTCCCACAGGTTGAGATAAGAACAGTTCAGTAACTAAGGTATAACACAAATCACTGCTGCTACCACCAATAAGAATAACAATAAAGGAAATAACAAGGGAAAAGAGTACAGCATCTCACCAACCACCGACAGATAACTCATGACACCACACCAGCACTGACCGAATACCTACAACCAACTCCGCCAGAGCACCAGCCCTTACGGGTAACTCTCAGTTACATCCTGGGCATGACGTGCTATGGTATGGAATACCTCTTTCGTCAGTCTGGGTCAGGTGTCCTGCCCATGCTTCCTCCTGGCCTCCCCTCTTCCCTGGCAGATCATGAGGCTCACAGAGTCCTTGGTCAGAGTAAAACATTTGAGCAGTAACTAAAAACATTCCTGTTATCAGTTTTGTTCCCAGGTTGAGTCAAAACACAGCTGCACCAGCTACTAAGAAGGGGAAAAATTGACTGCTATTGCTGAAGCCAGGACACATACCAACTCAGTATCTTGCTTTAATTTTTGTAACACAAATTTCAAGTAAGCACATTATGGAAATACCATCAGTGTATGTCTAACTCTTTACGGTGTTTCAACTAACAACCAACCAAGAGATACACAAAAGATCCATAACCTATGGCTTTAAACATGAGCTTTCTTCAGAAACAACACACAGTAAGAATTTACATGACCATGTCTGTAATAAACCCTGCCCCGTGGCCTCAAAATCCAAAGCACATTACAGAATCATAGAATAGTTAGGGTTTGAAAGGACCTTAAGATCATCTAGTTCCAACAACCCTGCCATGGGCATGGATGTCTCGCACAAGACCATGTTGCCCAAAGCTCTGTTCAACCTGGCCTTGAACACCACTTCTTTGGGCAACCTGTGCCAGTGCTTCACCATTATCTGATAGTTTAATGAATCTCTGATATGTTGAAAACTGCAGTTCTGTTTCTCTCTAGCAATTTCCAAAGCTATCAGTATGGCATGATTAGTATAGTATGATTTTCCTGTTTTGCTTTCAGTGAGTCAGGTGAACTCATAACTGGTAAAACCAAAGGCCTGATGTTGAGGTTCCAAGGCACCTGGGAAAATTATTCATGTCAATATAAGGCATGTTAGAACTCCTAGGAATGAAAAAAAAAAAAAAAAAAGAAAAAAAAAAAGAAAAAAAAACAAAAAAAAAAAAAAAAAATTCAACAGGTTTTACTTTTCTGGCTTAGTTGCAGCTTTGATACAAGATCAACAGATTTCTGAAGTTAACCAGCACTTCAAGAAAGAGGAATTGGCATAGAAAATACAAAAATGAACCTCACACTCTCAAGAATTAGAAGTAAATTGTTTTATTCATTTCTCCACATTAGCAGGACAGTGTTTATTACGACTGTTAACCCCAAATGTGGACATCACCCCATTCCACATTGCTGCTGGTCTATCCTTTCTTCACTTCATTGTGAAGGAGGTGTTATATCAAGGTAAGTGTCCCCGTACAAGAGAAGAGAAGGCCTCCTGTGGTGTAGAAAAACCTAGAGAAACAAACCATTGAAGAAGTTAGTCTTTTCTTCACAAAACAGTAGTACCCGAAATTCGAGCAGGCATCATTAGAAAAAGATCTCTGTAACTGGCACCTATCTTGTTTCCTGGATAGCATTACACAAGCATCAAGGACTGAGCCCTGTGTACCAAACTCCTGACCTTGGAAAAGGCCTTTCCAGGTTAAGGAGTGAGAGATGCAGTGGAGACTGTTCTAAAGATAAAATCTAGCTCCTGTTACCCTTCCTGTGGGTAGAGGAGTTCAATCTCTGCAACTGTTGGTCCAGCATCTTTCTCAAGCATTAAATTCCTGTGGAAATATTTCATGTGGAGGAAGAATTGTGTAAAGTTTAGCAAAGTCAAACTGCAGTCTTTTTCTGCCTAATTCTCTCACTGGTAAAGCTTCAGTATTTGCCACCTGGTAAACAAACATTTCCATTTGGGCATGGACAAGCCCAAATCACATTACATTTGCACTAGTCCAGCCATAGGCTGTTGTAAAGATGGAAGGGGAGAATAACCATAACATTTCTGTTGTTTCAGTTGACCTTGTGTTTGTTAGGTGGATGAGAAAATATGTAAATATGAGAAACATACCGAGTGTCCTTCTGACACTCACAAAACACTATGTAATTTTTAGTCTTAATACACAATGCCACTGAACAGGCAGAATCCAGAGAATAAACACTAGCAGATGGTGCTTTGCAGAGTAGTAGTGAGGAAAAGAAACTACACATGTGCCCTTGGGATAAACCTACTTCTTGTAAACACAAGATATGAATTATTTGCACTTGCACAAACAGTCAATGTGGCATCCCCATGGTATAAATGCAACAGCCACCCTGACTCCTGGCCTCCCACTAGACTGATAAGACAGAACTGTAAGATACCTGTGTATACAGCTACTGCTTTGTCTTCTCTCTCTGCTTCACAGCACCTTCCTGTTTAGTCCATGTAGCACTGTATACAGTTTTCCTCCATATGTCTCCAGTTCTTTTCCCCCCAAAATATTTTATGACACAGATAAACTAAGCATCAAGGGAGGTCAGCAGTATCACTGCTTCCACAACAAACAGGAAATCTGCTTAGAAAAAATGTGTAACTGGCCAAAGAGATAGCAGCAACTGAGTCACTGGCTAATGTAATACAGATTTTTTTCCTCCCTCTCTAGAAACAAATGCTGTTTTATACAAGAGGGATCACCCCAGCAAATTCTAGATATTAACATATGTCCTTGAAAAGTTATGAATGTGACAAATTAGGTTTTTTCTGATTCCTTTTTTTCCAACAGCGTATTGTAATCAAATGACCTCTTAATAAAACTTTGTTTCCTCTCCACACCTCAATTACAAGGCAATTTCTCTAAGACACAAATTCAGTCCTGATATGGAAAACTTTAAATATACTACAGTAAACCACAGATTAACAGAATAGAATACCTGTAGTCAGGAAAATGAAAAGCATTACATGATAAGGGAAATTTAAAGATTCATTACTGATCAAAAGCAACTGCACTTTCTAGTAACAGCTATACAAGTTACTAGTGACAAAGACTTGTGCTACTACAGCATGTATTGCAATAAATGCAGTCCAGCAAAACCTGTGCTAGTCTGCAACTCTCTGTCCTCATCTGATCAAGGCCAAGATCAGCACAGCTGATTGTTCTTGGTTAAAGAGCCCCTGTTCCACTGACCTCAGCCCTATGCACCAGAGACATTTCAGCAGCCTACACTTTTTTCATAAGATACATCTACAGAAGCACATCAAAGAGTTCTGAAAGCAAAAAAAAAAAGGCAACAAAAGACACAATTCACTGTCTGACACACTTTCAAAATCCTTTCTCGCTGTCTCAGTGTCTCCTTTAACTACAAAACAGACCTTTTTGGTCTTCGCCTTCTCCCCAGAAACATCAATGAGTATTCAACTGACACCAGCCTACAACTACGTGTGTAGTTCTTACTCATTTTGACTGCTTTCCCTTAACCATTCTGCTTCCTACAGAAATGGACAACAGAACAACATATTTAACTCCCCAAACACATTTTCCTCCTCCCAAACAAAAGAACCCCTCTATTACACTAAGACACAGTACTATCTGCAGTTGCATATGGCAAACTGCCTCCAAATAAAAAAAGCATACAGAAATTCACATAAATCTTTTATGAGCCCTTCCCCCACACACCCTTGGCAGAGCTTTAATACACTGACATATCACTATGCAGACTCTGCATATTCTAGTAACACTTGTAGTGTTTCTCCATGGAACAAAAAGGGGATGCAGAAATACAGTGTGAATGTTAACCTTTCTATCAGCCTAATCCACAACTCCCTTTTCAGATGGTGTGAGGAACCTAACCATTCCTCCTTTCACGTACATACCACCCCTTGCTTGCCTGTAAAAGCCTATGGCAAGAATGGAAAATACTCTGCTTTCTTCAAATCTCTGCCACAGAAGAAAACAGGATGCTTTGCTATGTCACATCTATTAGGAAATAAAATACCCTTTTGTATTGACAGCCATATGAAAACATGGAAGGATCTGGGACAGTACTATAAATTCCTGCTTGTTGTACACCCAAAGTATCTTTTCTTAACAGATGACTAAGTCACTGGAATGGTCTCCTTGCTCATTAAAAAGGCTTACATGCATTTTTATAGCTCTACTCTTTACTACGCTGAGAAGCAAAAGTTACAGGTATATCTCGACCAATAAACCCATATTCAGGGCCAGATGACCACCCTTCTTCCCAAGTATTGTTGTCATCTAAATTCAGTGCAGTAACATTTTTAATCCACATGAATTCTATTCAGCAAGTGCTATGGTTAGCTTCCAGATCAACAGTTCTGTATCACCTTTTAGCTCTCCTTCTTGATAACCAGTCCCCAAAGCCTAGCATGCCTAGCACATCTGACGTACAGAAAGCCTGGTGAGATTCCTCCTTGCAACAAAAAGCTGGGAACGCTCAAGATCAGCAAAAGCTGGTTTATTGCCTCATCTTCACCTCTCCTGACAGACCAACATATGCTTCAGACTCCCTTGCCTCTACCACCAGAATTCACTTTCTCGCACATCTCCAGTCTGACTGGATTTAAAAACCTTTCTCTATGAGCTTCATCTCACACACAGGCTTTGCTCATCATTATATTTAACAAGATTCCTTCCAAACCTCCATCCAAAATACTTTTTTCTTCATTTTGCACATTTGATTCCATTCACTTTGCAGGAATGCAGCTCTGGGATTTCCAGCCTGTGTTCCACATACTTTTGAAGGCTGTATGAGAAGTGAGAAGCTATTGAGAAAAGTACACCAGCTGTTCATAGTCCTCAGTGATATCTGATGTGCACTAGAGACTAGTTGCCTGGATATCAGTAACTCAGATCCAACTTAGCTCCCATACCTAGGAGTCGTTCCTGATTTCAATGTGACTACTAATTCTTTGATAAGGTCTAGCTCAGTGGTCTCAAAAGTAGAGGGGACTTTCCCTGGGGCAGGATGCAAGACAATACATGAAGCTGCAAGAAGAAAATATTTTTTGCACCAAATACAACAAAACAGATGTTTAAATAGTGTTAGTATCTTCTTTAACTCATCCTGCTTTATTTCTGGGTTTGGGTATATCCTATAATGTACACAGTAATACATGTATATAGCTTATAAACAGACATGTACCATGCTTTTTTACTGATATGGATCTTTTAGAGACAGCTGGTCTAGATAACTGAAGAGGTGGTTAAAACTACCAGCTGCTAACCACTAAACTCAGAAACACTATAGAATTTACATTTCCCACTTTCAAAGGATTGTAACTGTTGCTGCTTTGAGCATTTTTTCTATCTTGAGATAAATAAATCATGGAATCGCCTTACTTGGAAAAAGACCTCTAAGATCATCAAGTCCAAGCATTATCCCAGCACTGCCAAGTCCACCACTACATCATGTCACTACAGAGAACACTGTCCTTTACTATCATGGTGTTTCTAAGCCACCTACGATTTAATCTATATGGTGCTCTATAAATACCATTCTACAGTAATTAATATCCACATAAGAGTCACAGAAGAGAATAATTAATCTGGTGTTTGGCTTTTCCCGGTTTAGAGCTTTCACTTAACATTTTCAGGTTGGAAGTGACAGCATTTTGTTGTCTGAGAAAATTCTGCACTTTGTTTCTGCACCAGTATCTGATTTTCTCATTACACAACAACCTGTAGACATTATGTGGAAACATTTTTTTCTTAAGTTTTCTGTAAAGATATTTGAGCATCTCAATGACTAAGTCCTTAAATCATTTTCATTATATTGTAATGTACTAGTGACTGGTGCAAACCTAGGAATCAATTTATCTCCTGTCCTTACCAGTTCAGATTTACTGGTACGACCAGTTAAATCAACCAATTAAAAAAAATAGGGGGAAAAGTCTCCTCAAAGAGGCTTTTTATATATAGGAAACTTCGTAATGGAATTTTGAAAAACTGATTTAGACTTACTTGAGTAGGTTACTTGCTCCCTTCCCAACAAAGTTAACAGTGATTTAAGGATACAAGTTAGACCTGATGCAAATCCTGTGGTTGTCTCTAAATCTAAAGGAACTACCATGTATCACATGAAAACACTCTCTTTGTAAAGTGTCATTACACCATGCAGCTGCTTGCTTATTATGCTTACAAATGCTTATTGTATGCATTTGTAAACTATGCTCCTTGCACAAAAGTAATGCATTCTGACAATACCAGGACAGAAGTTCTTCACACTCAAAGGGGTACAAGGCTTTAGATCTGAAGGAACCAACTTTTGATGTGAAATGTAAATTTATATATACAGACAGGTAATTTCAGTTATCACTAAGTAGCACTATGGTGAAATACTCAGTACGAGAAGTATATAAGAGAATCATCCAAAAAGTAGCATTACATAGCAGACAGGCAAAAAAGAAAGTAGTAAAAAAAGCAGATGGGTTCTCAGCCTATGAGGCTGACCACTGGCTGACAGTAAGGATGCTTTTTTAGCTGCATAAAATGAAATTCCATAGGTAAAGACTTCATAACCTTCCTCATTTATTCCCTGTTTTTTAAATTATGTTTAACCAAACATATGACCGATGGCGTAACTATGACTTATCTTTCTGTGAGACAGAGAAATGGATGGACTAGATAAATTCCTTCCAGCCTTATTTTCCAGTACTCCTTTAGATGTGGCCATTTTTATGAAGCTTATTTGTTCAAGGCATATACTATGCCTTATAGAGGCAGTGGGGAAAACAGAATGTTGAATCAAAGCTCAGAATTAGGACATCAGGTAAGCAAACACCAACTCAGATAGATTAACATGTGTACTGTACTACAGCTAGTCTTTTGATCATGAGAATCCTTGAAATTAGACTCACCATTCAAAGGGGCAGCTCAGGAACTCTGCCTCTCTCCTCCGTCCCCCTTACTTGAGTTAGCATTTTGCAATCCACTTCTCCCAGTACTGGAGGTTTCTCCGGTCAGCCAGGTGAGTGTCTTCTGCTGCTGCTGCCACCTACCAGTTTTATTACTCTGTTGCAGCAGAAGGGCATATAGAAGAAGTTCTTGTTCAGCATGCACATAATCATCATCTACACCATCTAAGATGTCATGGCTTATTCAAGTTCTACAACATTTCCCCCATACACTAGGCAAAGCACTGGGCACAACCAAGATCAACACAAGGCTTTGAAAGCCACTACGTAAAGAGGAAAGAGTATGATCTGTAAAACTACCTTTCAACCAACATTAAATATGAAGTTAGTAACTTCTGCAGAATGAAATTTTTATCAACTCTCCCCACCAAAGATCATGTGAAGACACTGCAAAGAACTAGCACTGTCTTTCAAGAACAAACCTTCACGTAACACGTATGAGATCAGGTTTAGAGATACAAAACTGTGAGCCAACATCGATTTGTTCACAAATCTGAGGAAAAGAAATTCTCTCTTTTTTTAGACATTGTTACAAACCCACAAATCTCTTCCCCAAAGACACCCAACACATGCCTGAAAGTGTTACACCCGTGTCCTATAGCAGCTGTTGCACAAAAATATACACAAATAAAGGAATAGGCCTGCCCAGTGCTGAGACGCAAGAAGTGGGTGTGTCTGAAAGGAAAAAGCATTGGAAACATAAGTAAAACAGGTCTGCAAAATCATCTCGCAAGTAAAATTAAAGACACAAATTATACACCCAATTATACCAGTGCAATTGGACAGCACTCCACTGGCTTTCCCAGAGCAATTCCAGGACTATCCCAGTGCAACTGAGAGCAAAATTGGGCTCTAAAATTATTTCCTCCCACTTTTAATTTGAAGCTGCAATTTATGGTATTGCTGATAAACCTTTCTGTGTTTCAGGATAATATAAATTGAGAATATGAAAAGCAGACTATTATGATATAGAAGAGTTCTTAATGCACACACACAAAAAAATCTGAAACAAGTGCTAATTCTTTACAGATGTCATGGGAAATAAAAGTACTGCATCAGGAAACTTGGAAGCCTGAATATAGGCTCATATTCTTCCATTTGGTATTCCAACTGTCTGATATTTACCTCTGAGTAAAATATAGATTCTCCTCCTTAAACAAAATAAAGTATTAAGTAATTTGAGATTAAGGGAGCGAGTTGCCAGAATAGGATAAAATGTACAAGTACTTGGCTAGAGCAGTAAGGGCAACACAGAATGTGTTACCCCATCCTCCACAAAGAGAAATACTCAGCCCCACCGTCTTTTTCTTTGGCACACGTGTTCTCCCATCTGTCCTTCTCATAGGTTCCTGCTCTGTTGAATTTTAATAGAGTAAATGTTCTTAGTACTATTTCTTCACACCTATCAACTCCTAATTGATGCACTTGTATTTTACATTCACTTGCCAAATGGAAAGCCTCCCATCTTTCAAAAACCTACGCTAAAATAGCACACTTGGAGGCAAACTAATCTGGAATTAAGAGGAGGCAGAATGAACATTATTACAAAACCATCCTGCACATATACTTACTTATATGAGGGGACTCACTTTTGTTTCACCTGAGTAAAGCAAAGGACAATGACAGTTTTCTTAAAGATCAACGTGTTTAAGGAAGGGAAATAAAGAAGAAATGTAGACTTCTCTCTAAATATCACTGTTAAAAGAATCATCCAAGAAGTTTCACCAAAACGAACTGATGGGATGAAAGGAAGGCAGACAAGTTAAACTTACGAAGGTTACATACGAGCAGAAAAGAGCCAATTTACCTGACAACAGGTGGGGTTTTGGATGTCACCAAACTGCTGCATTTACCATTTTATTCGCTTGCATTACTGGGGGGAAAAGTTTAGGAAGGAACATTCTCAAGGACTTTTCATAAGTTCTCACTCTCGCCATCAGAAAGGGGAGAAGGGAAGGTTTTCTCTGGATTGTTTGACTTTTTTGGCTCCTGAAAAGTTTTGCAAAGAACAGTAACAAAGTGTGAACTGTTAGAACACATTTCTGGAAAAAAGAAAAAGGAGAGTAAGTCACACAAAGCAGAGCAACAGCGAATCTCACCCAAAGTCCGCGCATCTAGTTTGTGTCATCAGTTTAAGCAACCAAACACAACAAAAACTTTTCAACTCAAACTGGACATATGAGAGGCCTGGAGGCTTCCAACAGCAGGCCAAGATCCACCATCAGAATGCTCCAGAAGTTACTCTCAGAGGTTAAGAAAGGCTTAAAGAAATAAAGCAAAGGAAAAGGCAGCAAACATCTGGTTATAAATCCTGCTGTGTTCAATTTAAAGCAATTCCTAGATCAGTGAAAAACAAAAAAACAAACCCAAAACAAAAAATGAGGAAAAAAAAATAAAAAATAAAGACAGTAGCAACAGAAGTTACCTGTCCGAGCACCTACTATTCCATAGAGAGAACAGGAGTGGGTCGTGTGTCTCACACCAGCCATAAAGCCCATAAACCTTCTCAAAAAGAGTGAGCCATGAGAAAGATCCTGTACATACAATTTGTTTTCAAAGTCTCTCTAAGCCCTTAAGGTCCCTTATATATTTAACTGACAGAGTTTTGCAATAATGGGGAAAAGATTTAGCAAACGTCACTGGTTTCATGTGTTGCGTTTTGAAGTCCAGCAGAACATCTGAAGTATCTCCTCTGCGTCTGACATACACAGATGTTCCAGAGGGTATTTCCTAAGTACCACACACAAAAGATAGCACACCAAGTGGGAGAAAATGCTCCAAGTGCAATCATCAGGTCAAACCAAAAACATTAACAGCCTATATACGCATCAAGCACTGACACTGTGTTATGGACAAGGTGTTGACATTTCAAGAGAACATTTTACAGAACACATTAAAGCATTAAATACAAGGCTTAAGATACAATCCATACATTGACAGAGCAAGACACCACTTATAAACATTGTAACTTCAACAGAAGAAAATCTCCAGTGTTACAAAGAACAAAACTTCATCAGATGTAGTTTAAGAAACTTAACTCTTGAAAACAAAGCGTTCCTAACTGGCTCTTTCCAACATTAAACCACACAAAACCAGTAGCATCACCATCAGCTGCATTAGCACTATTGTAATCCAGCATTACGTTGACCACTTTTCCAGCACATGATTTCTAAACCCACATATGGAGGTAGTGTTACTGCAACTGTATTAAAACTTAGCAGGTGTTTTTCAGCACATGGAACTGAAGGAAACGCAGGTTATAAAACTGACATCTGTAAACTTCACCTTCACTGGGAAACACTGCGCAGTTACCAAAGGCTAGACTTGCTGGTGGATTCTTTCTTCCTTTAAGTAAAAACAAGACACCCCACTCTCACCCTCAGCCCACTCCATACATTTCACTGTTTCAGGAGCAATAGGTAAGTAGGGAGTGAACACATGAGACGAGTGAGTTCCTTTGCACCAATGAACCCTCAAGCAAAGTTTTCATGTATTAGCAATACCCAATGTCCAAACAAATATACATGTTTCAAATCCTGTCTCCCTCCCTGACCACTGTATATGGACTTACATCCAAACTAGCAATGGAAGCACCAAACACAGAGGAGCACCTTATCGCAAGGGAGCCAAACTGGAAATCAATCAGTCCACTGTTTGTCTTCCAAAAAATCTAGGGTTTACTTCACAAATTTTACTTCTGGGAGGTGTAACCTGGACTTTCTGAAAGGCTGACAGAAACGGAAAGTTCCTGTGAGCCACAAAATACTATGGAGAGTCAAAAACCAGTCCAGAATGTTCGGTGACCCGCTCTTTCCTCTAAAAGAAGTTTCCTGTGACAGAAATACAGACGTTCCGCTATACCAACTAGTATGTGTTTACTCACTGCTGTTACTACACACGTGCTCGAAGCACGCCACAGCTGAAAAGGACTGACCCTATCAGCTTCTCAAGTAGCGCAGTCACCTACACATAAACCGAAAAAACACAGAAAAAATGGAAAAAATCCCAACCAAAAAACTCCCAACACCACACCACCACCCAAATTCTCCTTAGATAAACAAGCAAGGGCAGAAGAGACACTGGAAGAGACACTTTACTGCTCAGTGACTAGAAAATTCTATTTCCTTCATGTTTTGTGGTTCTGCAACTCTTCATGGAAGTTAAGAGACCTTTATACTCTGCAGGTATAACTTGTGTGCCTGAAGGCTTGGGAAGATTTTATAATACCTTTACTGCTGAAGCTCCTTTTGGTGCTGGACCACCTGGTCCACTCTCCTACTTAACACCAACAGTCAAGCTTTCACTTGATTTTAATAATAATATTTAATTCTACAAAAAAAAAAAAAAAAACCATTTTATTACATTCCTTTTAAAATAAAATTAAAAAAATAACAAACCAAACTGTACAAAGAAGCATGATCAAACCTCCATAAAGCAGGTTAATACTGTTCTGTTTATTGCCTCTTGAAGACTCTCTGCATAGTGTCCATGAATAGTGTTTAAGGTCCAAGTGAAGATAAAACAGCAGAGCAGCAGAGAGGTGAGGAAGGGCCACAGAGGTGGGCAGTGCAGAGCCTCAGAGGGTACATGGGACATGCTCCATTAAAGTATCCAGAAAATAGCAGCATTGCACACACACAACCCCCCTCCAAACCAACCCTATTTTCACAAGATTATTTTTCAATTGTAAACATTTTACCTTTTTTTCTCTTTTTGTTTTCTGTTTTTCTTAAAAAGAGGCTTATTTTTATATATATATATCTATAGTTCCAGGCCTTTATGAACCCAGAGATTGAGAAAGGAATGAAAAGGGAGGAGGAAAAAGAGGAATACAGGGATTGAAAATGGACTCAGTATCTGTTTCGGTTATTTGTTTTCCGAAACAGCTCAAGGCTAAGGAGAAAATGCACAGCCAGAAGGACTAAGGAAAATCAGGCAGCCTGGAAAAAAACTAGGAGCTAAACAGCCAAAAACCAAAAGAAAAGAGAAGCCAAAAAAGAAAAAGCAAAGCAAATGCACACACACAAACACACAGAAGTGTGTGTACTCACACTACACATGGAAGGGCCCAGGATCAATTTGTGGACCTAGGTTGTATTTTATTTATTTTTTTTTTTTAAATTCTGGCTGAGCAATTTTTATTTTTATTTTTATTGTTTTTTTCACTTTTTAGTTTCTCAACCTGCTGCACATTTCCCAAAGCTAGAGAATTGGGTATTTCTCCCCAGATATACTCTTTGGATTTCTGCCAACATCAGCTTTTATGTTCAGTGGGGAAAAAGTAAGCCTGGTTAAGTACTGTATGAACTGCAGCTTTATCCTAAAGTACCTCAAGATGTCTATCACTTTTAACCACCTTTTCCCTCCTCCACACCTTACCATGTTCCCCCCTCTCAGTGTTTTCTTAACAAATAGTCTGCAGTGTTTTTACTTTGGCCACTGTTAAAGATGCAGGCATAGAGAAGGGAGTGTTGGACTAGCATGTATTAAAGAAAACTGAACATTAACATTGCAGATCTCTCTCCAAAAGACTAAAACACTAACAAATACAAGTCGATGCACGTTTGCTTTAAACTAGTGTAATTCTTTTTCACATTGGATTAAACATATTGTATACCAAGCATTACAGTGCTGTTTATCTCCTCAAAGATAGTTAAAGTGTGCCACTTCTGCCACAACTACAGTATGACCAATTCCCCTACGTACCCTCCAAAATCAGGATTTGAAATGACAAAAAAACAACTAAAGTCTGTCTTTGAAAACTTTATAAAGAAACAAAGACACAAAGCTGTCAATTGATACCAAGAAAGGTACAAATTACACATTTCTACAGAAAGCTCACATTAAAGTCAGCTGATACTTCTCTCGGCCTCATCATTTGAAAGCCCAAATCCTGCAAGGTCAGAAGTGACAACTTTCAAAGGATCCTCAACTTACAGCGCCCATCTACTAAAGCAGGAACAGGAGGTGTCCAAGAACTCTGAAATACCTGGTATTTGACACCTTCAACTCACACAGAGAATTTGAGGCACTTGGCCACTTACAGGATCAAACCTTACAAAGGCAGAAGAGACTTGACTGGTGCAAGAATTCACAGAAGTTTCTAGAGAGCTGCCAGACAGCTTTCTGAAAATCTTTAAGTGCGAATCATGCTTCCAATGTTTGCCTGTGAATACGTCTGGGACCAAAGCAGCATCCAAATAAAATTCCCACTTAGGTTGTGAACTGAGGGTCTTCATTAGAAAACTGATACTGAAGAATGAACACAATTTAATGTTCTGCAAAACAGTGGAGGCAGCAAGCACAACACACATGCCTTTTACTCTTGCTCTCTTGATTGACACCCCCCTCTCCTTTCCTCACTCCTCTGAGCTTCTCTGATAAACAGCATTGCAAGTTGGTTTAAAAATAAAATGTACAAGAGAGAGTTCTGTTGGTCATCTATTTACATGTGGCATCACTCCACAAGAAGTTTGATCTCATTGGCTAATAGCTGGTTCATGTTGAACAGAGCCCCCGGGAGCTTGGTGAGCAACTCTCTCTCCGTGGTCTCAGGGTCACTGTCGACAGAGCTGGAGCTAGCACTCATATTGTCGACAGCGGCACTAGCTGGAGGGCCCAGCTCTGGCTCGCTAGTCTCGCTTGCCGTGGACACCACAGAGAGCAAGGACATGCGCCGCGTCAAGCGGCCGGGGGTAAGGAGAGAAGCGGCATAGTCCGCTATGATACCAGCTACATCTAGATTACAAGCCTTGTCAAAGGCAATGAAACCTACATTTGCATTGGCCTCGCAGACGTAGAATGAACCGTCGTCCTTCATCAGCAGGTCAATGCCACATACGTCCATCCCCAGGATGTTTGACACTTGGACCGCCAACTGCTTGCCTTGTTCACTCAGTGAGCACATCATCCCTACGCCACCTGCAAGAAGTGAAAAGCATTTGCTCTCTGTAGTCTGGTCACAGGTGACTGACATCCTTCTCAACTGGGTAGTGGTTTTTGACTGTAAGCAAACTGCTCATGACTCAGAAAGCAACCTCCTATGCACAGTGACTACTAATGAACTTAAAAACACTGCACGATTTCAAAAGACAAGGGCAGGTCAAAATGACAACTTGTTAAAGAGTTAAGTGTAGACTTTTTAGTCAAGAAAGATATGATACCTTTTTATAATGCTGGGATACTAAAAAGATGACCTAACAAACCACCTTTGTTCCTTCTACGTACGTATTTTTAAATTATCACAAGACATCTTTCAGCAAAATTAAACAACTGTTCCTGATAAGACTAGAGCTCTAACAGATATAACTGAAGGGACAGGGTAAAGACATTACCATCTGCTCATGTCCCTCTTAGCTTGCTATCATACGTTTGCATCTCTAAAGCAAGAATTGGGGAACATTTGTATCTGAAGCTCAGCTGGCCCAGTCCACAGTCCATCATCTAAGTATTAACCAACTCAGACACCATCAATCACAACACTTACAGTTAAAAAACAAAAACAAAGAGGGGAAAAAAAAAAAGGCAAAAAAATTTTTAGGCTTTATTTCCTCAGCATCAGGTATTAGCCCAAAGTGCCTGAGAGGTTTAGTTTTCTCACCAAAACTGTACTACACATTGAACACATTTCATCCCATCCCTCGTCAGCTTCAGTACAGTTTCAGCCAGGCAAACTCAACCCTCCTTCCTCCTTCTACCCTCAGAAAACCCCTTGCCCTACACCCAACGCTGTGCAGAAACTCAGTTCTGTGTATGCTACGATCAATGTAGTAACCCTCCTCTTCCTCCCAGGACACGGTCTTTACTGAAAAAGGTTGCAGAGAGGAGACTGACAGAGTTAAAGAAGCAAAGCAGCTGCAAAATGCAATCCAACTGTTTACTGCGCTCAACACTTTTCTCTCTTAACACTCTCCTCTACCCTCTTACCAACTGGCTGTCTCCTCCTTTTCATCCATTCTATCCAATACTTTGGGCAGAGATTGCCTCTCCTTCTGTGTTTGCTCAACACGGGTCTCATTTATTCCTCACTCTATTGTTTCCTCTGTGAACCCCCAACAGCAACCACGATTAATACAAAAGAAAATGTGCAGCTTATTTCAGGTGCATTTGTGATTCTCTAACTGGATTGAAATAGTCTCATCAAAATTATGAACAATGCTTTTCCTACCAAGTGAGCAGTTACTCTGCATCCTCCCATCTGTCGAGCAGCGGAGCATGGTGCCCACCACACGGCCTCCTACTACGATGACACGCACATCCTTGCCATGGGACTCTTTCACGTATTTTTGAAATAAGTAAGGGGCATCGTGACGGATCAAGTGGCTTAAGTCTGCCAAATGGTGCTTGTCTCGCGCCAGGAATACAGCTTTACCTGCATGAAAGAAAGAACATTGGAAGATTGGAAGAAGCTACTGGTTTGAGCTGCATCGAAGGCCAATACGCTGCCCATTCTCACATGCCCCATCTGTAGCTTACACGCATTTACAAATTCTTCTGTGGACATCAGTGCTCCACTGCTTCACTGCTTTTAAGAGTTCATGGACTGACAGAGCTGAGGAGCCACATGGGAGGGGGAGAAGAGAGGAGAAGAGAGAAGAAGCAGAGGAAAGCACTTTAGACACAAAGAGTGGTCTTGCAATTTCTACTCCTTTTGACACAGGTCCTTAGTGAGAGAAAAAAGGAAGAAATACTTAAAAGAGCAGCAGACATGTAATTAACAAGACAGTTCCGTTCATCCAAGAGGACTGTATCTGCAGCTTACAGCTTCAATACACAGAGACCAATGACAAGAAAATTAAACACCGGGCAGCTAAGAACTCTGAAGTTGCTAGCATGAGACACTGCAGAGCCAGCTGCTTGTTAGAATGAAGCTTTGCAGTGGAACAACTGCATTCAGAGGAAAACACTAGACTGCAAAGTACCCATAATAATTTAGCAGAAGATTCCACAAGACATAAAATTAACAGAATGTATTAAAGTAAAAACAAAAAAAACCAACCCAACAAGTCAACAAAACCTGCAACAAAACAAAAAAAAACCTTTCAGAAATAACCAGGCTTTTCTGCAAGCAAGCATCTCAAGGACCTGGGGTTTTTTTAACCTAAACCATAATTTCATTCCTCTTCATTTATAGAGCACGCTTAGTAATATTGATGGAAAGTCACCCCTGAAACAGGTTCTACAGTTCCCCACCTCATTTCTAGTCTCACAACATGGCATGCTTTTCCCTTTTAAGTTACATTTCCCAGCTCCTTTTTTTTCCCCTTTTTGAGGACTCTTCCATGTGTCATATCACATGTTTTCCAAAGGCTGCACATCTTTTTTTTGTGGCAGAATTGTAACTCAGCTATGCTACAACATTAACAGAACACAAAAATCAATTGAGAAACTGTCTATCTTAAAACTAAGGCACCAGAAATGCAGCAATAGCAGAACTAGCAGAAATAACATGCAAAGAATAATTCCACCAAGCACTCCAAAACCCAACTGCAACAGCCACTGCTTTGTCTGGATTTAAGGTCTGCCTAACACAGAACACAGCTTGATGAACATGGAATTTCTTAACCCAAATGCTGTATCAGAATGTAGGCTTCAAAATCACTACAAGAAAGCTTCTCCCATTCCCAACTTAGCTCTCCTGCACTTAATGATCCTACTGTATTGCTAAAATGGGTAGGACGAATAATGCCTTGGAGGGGAACTACTCACTTCTTAGGAATTATGCAGCATCATGACATCTTGGCAAAACCAAGACTGGCACATTTGCTGCAGCAGCCAACCATACAGAAAACGGACCTTGAACAGAATGACTTTTATTCACTGGCCAGTACCTAGGACCATGTTTGCCCATTTTGTTTGGTTTTTTTTTTTTTAAATACAATTTGCAAAGGGCTGCTCTTCAATTAATCTTAAAAAGCTTCCCCGTCTCTCTTCATGTGAAAGGATATGTGATGTGCATAAATTTACATTAAGATGCCTGAAATTTAAAGTGCTCTAAAGCAAAACTTGTAAACAGAGATTTACATGAATTCTGGCTTCAAAAAACCACCAAAAACAGGCAGAAGAAATTCAGTAGCAGCAAACTCTGTAATTATTTAATAAACCGTAAGAAGGGGCAGTGTCAAGTCAAATCCAGGGTCTCAGATACGCCACAATTTTAAAATTGAGCTTGCTGCAAAGTCAAACTCCAACTTGGCTTCATGGCTCCACAAGCACTTTAAAACCATATAATCAAGTATTACTGCTAATAGAAGCAAGTCTATCTTCCTCAGTCCCAGACTTTTGCTCTCACTCTTCCATTACATCAGCACAAGCATTTGTCCAAGTAAATGACAATTCACGTAAGGAATTAATCCCTGTAAATATAACCCATCTAGATTTATCCAACATCAACTCCTGAATTCTAGTTACTACATGATGACAAAAGCACTCACGCCAGCAGATTAGATGCACCCGAGCAAGCACAGAGTGGGAACAAACTGATGGACAGTAAGAAAGAAGTGCCTTTTTGTTATGCTTTCGTTTAAGGTAACTGCTGATTTATGTGCTTAAACTTTGGTTTCAGTCTCTTTACTTTTAGTATTTATTAAATTGGTTTTAAAGTAAATTAAAACCAGTGCAAACTACTGTGCAAATTACCTTTCAAACTGATTTTAAACACATTTTCCTTTAGTAGCTCACTAACATTAAACCAAATTTATGTATTGTTTCATATTCAATACTTAAAAGATTAAGAACAGAAGAATTTAATCTGAACCTGCTTTTATTATCACCATCACTGTTACACAAGATACTTTTCTGAATAAAGAGATCCATTTGGAACAAACATGACATAGGATTTTATTTATATCAGAATCCTAATTATAGGCAATATAGAAAAAAAAGGTCAAATTAAGACAGACTGAACCAAGATTTCATTTCTTATGCCTATTTAGAAATATTCCTAAAATCCATGTAGGCTTCTATTTCCCTAAGGCCAGACCTCCCAGTATTCCAGTTCAAAGCTTTCCTCACAGAAGTCACCAATGCACCATAATTCTGAAATCCTATCCCCCCACCTATTGCAAGATTCAGTTCTACTAAAACTGCTTTGCAGTGTTGCAGCCTACTCAGCGCTGGTTCAGAGGCCAAAGTAGTAGAATTCAAATGTACCACATAGAAGACCAACATCCAACAGAAGATTTAACTGTCTTCATTTGACAAGACAAAATCTTAAGAGCCCTGCTCAGAACACTCTTTTCCTTCAGCCCCGGCCTCACACTCACCTCGGTGACCCCGCGTATTCTTCACCACCATAGGAAACTCCAGCACTTCCGCCTCATCAATCATTTTGGCAAAATTCTCATGACCACCTGGCAAAAAGGAAACCAACAACATTATGTGCCACCAATCTAGTGCAGTCAAATCAGGAATATAATTGCCACACATTCCTCCCACCCTTACAGCTTAGAGAATGCAGAAAAAACCTATCAACTAAGAGAAACTCAGTCATGAAGCATGATCAGACTTTGAAGGTGTTTGTGATCCACGGGATACGAACTCCTACATCTTCTGAAATGAAAGACACAAGTTGAAAAAGGCCTCCTGATCACAACCCCAAAAGGCTCAATCCAACTTTTGAAATCTGGATGTCCCAATTCTACCATCCTGATCCAGTTTATCCCTTTTACTTTATCAACTCCCACTTTTTCAAATATCTAGCAGGCAAATAGCACAGACATAACAACAGTAACAGCCCCATCCAAACTACTAACCAGAAAAGCAACAAGGAAGATGAAGTCAAAGCATAATCCAGAAAACAGCAACAACCTAAATCTTATCACTCCTCCGTCTCCCTTTCCAAGGCTTAAGACTCTTGCATTTCGTTCTCCCTACTTCCTGAAGTAGTACTTTCACCTTTTTAACACACTGCATTTACAAGGACCTTTTAATGACCATTCTCATGATTATTGCTGATACTTGAAGGTTATTTGAGTTCAGTTCAATTCACAAAAGGCTGAGCACAGTACAAGAAATACAAAAGAGAAAGTCATCAGACAAAGGATGAGAGTCCTCTAACAGAATGTGCAGTAAGTAAAGAGCAGATGCCAAGCCAAGACACTGGTCACAAAGCCAGCAGCAGCCATCACTACCCTGTGCCATGGATTTTAATGCATGTCATGGAATAACATGTCATTCAGCACATCCTGTTTTTCTTGGCAAAGCCAGCTCTCCCTGGGAATTTAATACCTGTGTTTAAAAAAAGTAGTTACCTTCCTGTCAAATTCCAGAGGCAGGCACTAAAAGAAGTGGCAGGAAGTTATGAACAAACAGAGATGTTCTGCAATTACCCCATTGTTCATGATCTCCCCAAAACAAGACTGAACGCTTACTCCTTTCTCAAGGAGCCAGAGCAATTATATCCATAAAGAAAGGGTATGTTTCTTCTCAGATTTGTTTTCAGAGTAATTGATGGAAATTGCAATTCAGACTAATTGATAGAAACCCATGGTTTTGGTTTTGTCAAGTTTCTCGGGGGTTTTTTGTCAAGTTTCTGGGTTTTGTCAAATTCCTATTACAAAAGCCTACTGGTGCAACCAGAAGAAAATGAAGGCTGAGAGGTGTCTTCAATTCTTTAAAATACTGTAAATAAAATCAGAAATAGCATAAAGGTAGCTCAGACTCGTGCTTCCTCTAATCTAGCACTCTGTCAGAAACCACACGCTCCAGAAGCAGGTACAATAAACAAATAATTAACTGTTCTGGTGGCAAACAAGTCCCAAACAATTGTTGCAAGGTGAATGTGAGGGCCTGTGCTCTTTTTGTCCTTTCACAATAACCACTATATTTGCAGATATTCATACAGAAATTTAATCCCCTTTCAGATTTCACTGCACTCTAGATCCTTACAGTATCCTGTGACATGTAGCTCCCCAAGCTCTTATCTGTTATTTCAGACAACTGGAAAACAATGCAAAGTGGTTTAGTAGTAACACCAAAGTTAGTTGCTTGGGAAGCTGAGGTACAGTTAAAGTACCCTTCCCAAAGCATCACATCTAACAACAAAGCCAAAACCAGAATCTAAGTATTACAACTTTAATTTGCTTTTCTGGTTTTGGAATATTTGTTTGTGGAAGTAGCCTCATGCAACTTAATTCTATGGATTTCCAAAACTTGACTCATACCTTCTGCACTGCAAAAGCATAAACTATGGTAGGCAACTATGCTACCCATTTGGTCCAAAAGCCTTACCATATGAAAAAGTGTCTGGAAGAGGCACACCATGACCAGCAAGTTCTTGAAATGTCCAGAATTTGTTGACACAGTTGAGGATGGCCTGGGGACGATTCATCAATCGACAGCCCATCTTCTCTAGGTGGCGAAGCACTGTGATATCACTGTCACTCTGGACCCAAGGTGTTGGTACACGCACAACCACCACCTGTGGGTAAGCAGTAATGAGCTCGCCATTCACTCGGAGACCTAGAGAAGGAGGAGAAAAACATCCCGATCAACTACAAGGTCTTCAGGAGAAGGTAAACAGGCAAAGAAATACTGTACTCTATGTGATCACAACAGATACCAGACATCAACAGTGAGCATTAAAACAGCACAACTATCCCTAAAATGCATCTTGTCAGTCGTGCTGTTTCACACATGCCACTCTTAACCTAGGACTAGGCAAAGAACACACTGTATCATGGCACACAGTCTCAGGCTCCTTCTTTTATAGTCTGACACACCACCCTTTCTGTAAAAGTTATCTACACACTAAATTCATATCACCAGTATTGATAGCTCAGGAGGCTCTTGCTTCCCACTACTGGTTTTTGCCTCCATCATTTCATACCTTTCCCAGTTCCATCTTTATTGATCCCTCTATTTGCGGCATCACATTACACAACACACTGCCAAAGTAACAGAGGTTAGTTAGCTATGACCCTAAGGAAAAAAAAAAGCAAAGCAGTATTTTTAACACTGATAATTTAAACAATCTGATTTATACTAAATAAGCACTTTACCAGCTAACAGGATAACACCCTGTGACATCAAGGCAGGAACTGGTAGGAAAGCAAGCTTTGCCACCAAGACCAATGCATTACTTAATCATGACCTATAGCTTTACAGACCATGTCTCTGAGAAACACTGAAAGACAGGCTGCAGGAATGAGAATACAATAGGATTGGATGGAAGTTGTCAAGCTCAATGAAGAGAGTCTGGCACCTGAGGATGGGAAAAGACAAATAGGATTTGATATTCACTTTATCTACCTTACATTCAAAGCAAAACTTTCTGAATTCATATAAAATAAGACAGCTCACACTTCAGCATCTTTAGGGTTAAAAAAAAGAAAGGTGAGCTGAGAAATCACAGTGCATCTGCCCTTCTGTGCCTATGAAAGCTGTAACTATTCAGATCTAGCCAAAATTAATTACCCGATTAGCTCTATATTCCAAAGATGTGACTTTTCTAATACAGACTTGAATCTATTCAACCTGAAGGCACATATTGGCAGGCAATACATTTCATTTCAAGGTGCATTAGAATTAATGAGGGGGCACAAGAGAAGGGAGGGTGTTCCCTTTTCTGTACTTCCCATTCTCTTTTCTCCCCAGTCAGGACATACTTTAGAGCCTGCCTTAAATATAATGAAGCAACCATCTAATTCCCAACATGGAAGTGGAAATATGCTGTCCAGTACTCAAGACATGGAACCACGCTCTGGAAGGGCCGAACCAGAGCCACATCCAATACAAATCCCTTTTTCCAATCCCATTGCCATAACTGCACACATAGGAGCAAACACAAGCAGCCGGGTGCTCTGGCTGCTCACCTCATTAGCACCAAGCACTGCCGCATTGCAGCTGACATGACTTGCGTGTTTAAGCAAGCTGGCTTCAGACACACACATCCCATTACATAGAGGCATCTCAAGCAAGATAGAAAGCAACACTGCTGAAAACCTAAACAGAATGCGAACGTCAAGAAATGGACAACCATCTCCTTTCTCCAGAAAAGGGTACAGATTCAGCAAGCAAATGGTTTTTAACTTATTAGCCAGATTCCACCTTATGCATGTATTTTCTCATTTAGATGCACACCCAGTTACTCCCACTTTTTGCCACTGTAATTGCATGCATGTCCTGATCCACATGCAAGCTGTGTAGCAATCATTTTAAGGAGGACTGAATTTTCTACAGAAACCCAGAACTGCCACTGCATCTGTGTTGTGAACCAAAACTACAGAGTTTTCTAATTTATAATCTCTCAGAGTCTGTTTTGTTGTTTCACTTCAAAGGCATATCACATGCTGAAGTTTTGTGCACAGAGCCTGAAAACGAAAAACAGCATTTTGAGGATATGTGGAATTCACTCACCTGGAACTCTCCTGCATACCTGCATTAGACTTGACTACCAGACCGGTGTAAACTCTGCCAGGCCACAACCCCCCCTAGAATGACTCTGGAAGTACAATGGTGTTATCAACAGAACAATCTGAACTTTTGTTCCAGATTCCATCGTTTTCTCTGCTGTGAATCCTGTTCTTCCCAGAACAAAACATTCGCTCCCTTTACAGAAGACAGTTTACAAAGACAAGAGCTACTCAATTAAATAATTTGAATCGCTACTACTGACATACACCATAAAAATTAGCTGCAGTCTCCCAGCAACACAGTGCTGCAAACAGAAGCAGCTTTATTACAGTAAAAAGGAGAGAGATTCTGCCATTTTGGAATTAGCCAGTGTTCAGCATTCCATTCAAGACCCAGCAATTAACAATCAGGTTATGGTCATTCTTTCATTTAGCCACCCTGACGTGCAGAAAGCAGTAACACAGAAGGTATTAATTCTTACAATTCATTTCTCTTCTGAAGAACCACCTTATGTATGCAAAGATGGAGAAGGGAATGTAACAGAGATATTACTGAAAGACTGGTTAAGGGGTAACCAAATTTCTTTGTAATCATACGATCAATTTGGTTGCAAAAGACCTTTTAGATCAAGTCCAACCATTACCCCAGCACTGCCAAAGCCACCAATAACCAAGTCACTGAGGACCTCATCTACACAGTTTGTGAACGCTCCCAGGGACAGTGACACCCCCACTGCCCTGAGCAGCCTGTTCCAGTACCTGAGCACCTGCTCTGTGAAGAAATTTCTCCTAATATCCAGTCTAAACCTTCCCCTGATGCAGCTTGAGGCCGTTTCCTCTTGTCCTGTGCTTGTTATCTGGGAGAAGAAACTGACCCCCACCTCACTACAACCTCCTTTCAGGTAGTTGCAGAGAGCAGTAAGGTCTCCCCTGAGCCTTCTCTTCTCCAGACTGAACACACACACAGAGCCCAGTTCCCTCAGCCATTCCTCATCACACTTGTGCTCCAGACCCTTCACCAGCTCCCCTGCCCTTCTCTGAACCTGCTCCAGCACCTCAACGTCTCTCTTGTAGGGAAGGGCCAGAACTGAACACAGGATTTGAGGTGCAGCCTCACCAGTGCCCAGTACAGGGGATGATCACTGTCCTGGCCCTGCTGCCACAGGCCAGGATGCCACTGGCTTTTTTGACTGTCTGGACACAAGCTGGGTTATGTTCAGCTCTGTCATCAGTCCTTTTCCATGAGCAAATTTCGAGCCACTCTTCCTCAAGCATGGAGCTTTGCAGGGGGTTGTTGTGCCCCAAATGCAGGACCCAGCACTTTTCCTTGTTGAATCTCTTAACACTGGCCCCAGCCCATCCATCCAGCCTATAACGGAGATGAACTGCTCCTTTTTCAGTGATAGTACCAACCTGGTCCCAGAACAGTAGTAGTAAGTTACAATCACAGTTTACTGTGTACAATGAGCTGACCTTGCAAACATGCAGAATATCATACAGAAGACCTTCAGGTCATACAAAAGCACCTCAGCAAATAACAAGTTGGACCATTTGCTGGCTTTCTCAGTGGATGCCCATGGCATTGCAGATATGGCAAACAAACAGCTGTACAGTCTTTTGAAGTACCAACACTGAGAGCCAGGAAATTCCATGTTTATCTCAGACAACTATACAGTCCTTTGAAGTACCAATACTGAGAGCCAGGAAATTTCATGCTTATCTAGTACTATGAACTTCACCAACATAGAACAACCATTTCACCATTTCTGCTAAAAAGGTTTATTTTGGCACAAACAGATTAGAACCCATGAAGTCCACAGAAAACAGACGCAGCACTAAACACAGTGAAGACAGACGAAAGAGGCAGAAACATCTACTTCTATCACCAGTGAGATCAGAAGACATGTATCTATACCATAAGACAGCTCTTGAGACAGTAACACCTAACATGGTAGAATCTACTTGCATAGCAAGACATTCAAGATGACAGCTGCCTCTCAACAACCTGATTTAGGGCCATTTCAAGGTGGATGCACATACTTTGGAAAAGAAAACCACAAAATTCTGGAACTTCTCAGTCCTGATTCATGCATGCAGTGGGTTTTTTTAGTACCTTCTGTCTTCTTCCCTACAACAAATTTATCTCACAATCACAGTTTCTCAAGTAAACAGCCTCACTCTTAAGAGAGTGGTACACATTTCAAACAAAATGCCTCAAAAAAACAGACATAGAAACAAAACTGAGTTATCCTGAGTTCACAAGTCGCTGCCCATCAGCTAAGACTCCTAAGATGACTATGTGCTTACTTACACTCCACAGCACAACATAAGGGAAGATGCATGAGCAAAGGGATTCTCTGATAATGAATCTCACTGCTCAACTGGGACAATCTAAGTGCCCGAGTATGTACAGCCCAATGCATACAGCTTGCAAGCCAAAGATACTTCTGTAAGTCAATTACAACCACAGCCAGAGTACGCAAGTTCTTAAAGTGTAGTCTCACTTCTCTTACAATTCATAAGCATTGGTGCTTCATCTGCCCAGTTATCCTACTTTCTTGTGCTTTGGAAGCTCTAAGAAGCACTTCTGCATTGCTGGCATTATGGACGGCTAAAAAGCATGATTTCAAGATAGTGTATGGAGCTTCTGTACATCTTAATTAAACCCAAGCAGCATTTTAAATTGCTGGACATTTCTGAAACTCATTCTATTCAGTTTGTACTCTACACAAAACCCTTCCACCCTCTACAAAACTCAGTTCATCAGAAGATAAATAACTACTGCAAAGCAGTATCTCATGTCCAATTTGCATGTTATAAACAAGTGTACTTTCAGCTGGAACAATGGAAATGTTTTTGCAGAAGGAATAGTTTCATGAGACAGGTCCAAAATCTGGAAAAGTTGCATCAGGCATTTTTAACAAAAGCTGTATCTCAGTAGTATCAAATAACATTATAAAAGTATTTTCACTCCAAATTGTCATTTTGGATAACTGTCAGAAAAAGCAAACTGAGTCACCAAGACCATGAAGTTCCTAAGACTCAAATTCCAGTCTTCAAGTACAGCATGTGGCCACAAGAACCACAGCCAGCGTTTTCAATGAAGTGGTATGATATAATGCTAAATGCTTCAAGTACTTTATACACAAGCAGAAGGAAGTTGGGAACTCTTACATATCAGTCAAATTACTGATATTAAGCTTTTATTTTTATATAGTTTAAATTATTAGTATTAACTGACAGACTGATCAACAAAAAGACGGAAGTAGCTGGAAATGTAGTAGCTATGGCCTGGGGAAGAAACCCAAAGGACAGTGACACAACAGTAATGAGTAAGAAACTTTCTTAGAGACAAACACTATATTTATCTTTACTTCTATGTGTATACTAGAAAAACAAAGCAGTAAACAGATTTCCATGATGAAAAACACCAAGCCTTTCAATCTGTGCCTGAAGACAACTGGTAACTGCCTTGCCACCCATGGAAGTTCATGACCTATCATATGACTTTTCTGACCAAATGGATCAAAAGAGGAGGGATGATGCACACAAGGTGGGACTGCGTAAGTTCCCTATTCAGTGCTACCATGAATCCAGGCACATATAACATTCTAGTTATTTAAGTCACCTTCTTTCAAACTGACTTCCAAATTTCACAGAACTGTATGACTAAGGTTAAGTGCGCAAAGTGAAATAACTCCTTGTAGAGCATGAACAGCTAAGAAAGGAATCCTCATCTTTATGGCCACAGGTGCCACAAGCAGGCACCTCTTGGGGGAATTTAACTTCAGTAACTGCCTGTGCCTTTGGCAAAATCCCTAGTAAATGCCAACTGCTCTGAAACAGGTAAAATGAAGCAGGGAAAAAAGGTGTTTCAGTATCGGGGCAGATCCAGTATGTGGAATACATTTCAAGCATGGCATAGCAAGCAAGTGAAATGATGCACAGTCATTGTGCATACTGCATCCCAGAAAATGAAATCAGAATCAAATTTTCAAAAGCACTAAACATACACCAGCTCCCATCACATTCCCAACAGGAGCTAAGAGGGACTGAGAACTTCCCAAAATATTACCTATATTTTCCCTCAGAGATCTGCAAGCTATCCTGAAAGTCTCCAGCTCTCTCAACTTCATTGCACCAATCCATCCATTGAGTTACTTACATTTCCCCAGTGAACAGACACTCAGCAAACAGGCTATAATGAATTCAACTGATTCCACTGGGGAACGCAGGGCAGCCTTCCATCACACAAACGTTTCCTTGGATTTTGAGGACATCACATCCTGCTATGTGCTTTTCCCAATTAATCAGCTGTTCTAACAAAAATCACTGAATTTTTCTACAAACCTAAACTCAATCCTCAGAACACTGCATTACTACATCTCATTCATTCATCTTCCCCGTATCTGTCAGCCACAAGACATAATGCTTGTGTTCAAAGTTCTGAAGTGTTTAATAATCAGTTTACCTGCATAATTATATGTGTTCATCCTAATTACCATATAAAAACAAGCTTAAAGCTCAAAAGGGAAATACCCCAAACTTCAGCAGATTACTGGCAATAGCAAGATACACATTCCCTCCTCAAACTCAAACACAACTACATCTCTAAAACTTTCCAGACTCAGAACACTTCGAATATCCATTCCATTGCAAAAGTGGCAGAATTTACAAATAATTAGCAAAAGTAGAAGTAACATTAACAAAATATCATAGAATCATAGAATAGTTAGGGTTGGAAAGGACCTTCAGGTCATCTAGTTCCAACCTCCCTGCCATAGGCAGGGACACCCCACACTAAACCATGCCACCCAAATATTATTCTATACCTCAAAGAATCACTGCAATATTGATTTTACTTTACATCTCTGCCTTCTAGAACAACAGTAAGCAACACAAATTCCTTGATACATGGCAAAAAAAATGGCATTTAAATGCAATTTTATTTGAATTAGAACTTTGAACAGCTGCTAAGAACTGAACTTTAAGAAGTTTGGGAATTTATTAACACCCCTTTGGTGTTACACAGACATTATCTCTTCTGCATAATTTACCACCAGGCAGCCACAGTTTATCATGAGGGCCACGAGGATGATCAGGGGGTGGAGCACCTCCCATACAAAGACAGGCTGAGAAAGTTGGGGCTGTTCATCCTGGAGAAGAGAAGGCTGCGTGGAGACCTCATAGCAGCCTTCCAGTATCTGAAGGGAAGCCAGAGAGGGACTTTTCATCAGGGACT
>NDXB01005071.1:38795-62568 GCA_002631895.1 Agapornis roseicollis
GCAGTCAGAGAGGGGCTTTTCATCAGGGACTTTTCATCAGGGACTGTAGCAACAGGACAAGGGGTTATGGGTTCAAACTTAAACAGGGGAAGTTCAGGTTAGGTATAAGTAAGAAGTTCTTTACTGTGCGGGTGGTGAAGCACTGGAACAGGTTGCCCAGAGAATGCTCCATCTGTGGCAGTGTTCAAGGCCAGGCTGGACAGAGCCTTGGGCAACATGGACTAGTGTGAGGTGTCCCTGCCCATGGCAGGGGGTTGGAACCTGATGATGTCAAGGTCCTTTCCAACCCAAACCATTCTATGATTTGTTTGAATACTAACTTGTCACAACTTCTCCAAAATTTCACTGCCATGCAAAAGCCCCTTTGATACCTAGTATTACCAAGGTATTTTTTTACTCCAGCGTAGCCAGAAAGAGATTTCAGTAGTTCTGTGCTGGGTGTTTTAAGTTCATCTTCTCTCCCTTCCTATCCTTACTAGTTTTTCAAACCAAGTTAAAAGTGCTGGAATTTTACCCTACGGGCTTAGTATGACCACAGTCTCCCTCTCCACACCATCTTAACCAAAGGCTTTCTCACCATGATGCAGTTCCATAGCTCAGCAGATCAAACGAAATCACATGTAGCAGAGATCAAACTGTCTCTCTAGAACAGTACCTGCACCCTTCTATGCCTGAACAGAGAACAGAAATAAAGAGAAGCAGATTCGGCTTCAATTGGTAAATTCCTAATGCAAGTATTCTGAGAAGTTTCACAAAAGGCCACTGCTGCAGCAACAAACAGAAAGCAAGCAGGTACCTAAGTTAAATGAGCTCTACTTCATGTCCCTTCCTGGACTCAGGGACCTTTTCCCTTCCCCAGGAAAAACATGGAATCCTTCTTACATACACACGCTATCAAAAATGGTGAAAAACATAGGAAGGATAACAACACTCAAAGTGATTATGGTCATTCTGCCTTTGGGGTTCTCTTCAGGCACAAGGGGGGAACAGGAGAGTTTCCCATATATGTATCTCACTAAATCAGTGCTAGTTGATTGACCTGATTATGGTAAATCTGCGTTTCTGAGCTACATTTCTAGTCACAATACATTGTTTGCTTATAATCCAAAACCACAAGAACTTCTTCAGAGTCATGCACAGATGTGAAATGAAAGAACCCAAATATAAACACATATGTAAAAGCTATATAACAAGCACTAATTCTAAACCACCGTCTTGATCTGAAAGTTGATGTTATGGAAGGCATATAAGCACGGAAACCAGAATGAAACAGTGTTACAGACTTAGCTATTATTAGTATATGTATATAAACACGCCATTAAGAAACTGCATCACTAACAAAAAAAATACATTTCATGAGATTACTTCAAAAATATTCAAACAGGTATAGAAATACTCAGTATTTTAGCCCTACTCCCAAACACGGCTACTTTAGTGGTAAAACTGGTAAGATGCTTTTTAAACGGAAACATTGTAAAAGCAATTGTAAATAAAATTTGTAAAATTGTAAAAGTAAGTGTAAATAAAAATGCCACAAAAGGGAAATCAAAAGCTTCATTAAATGAAACAAGCCAGTGTTGGAAAAGATGCAATCTCAAACACCTTGGAAAAAAGGGAAATTCACCCAGAAAAGTGGATTTCTGCTTTTCCCACTGAGTTCGTGCAAAAAGTTCTCATCACACATCTGCTTTTTTGATTTTCTCCTGGGCAAAGTTAGAAGAATTTTAAATATCTTCCAATGCACAAACCCAAAGAAAAACCATTCAGGATGAGCTCCATTTAAATATACTGAAATCAAAAGTGTAGCTGTTGATCTAGGTTTTAATTTTTTCAAATTATAACAATACAAAGACTCTCACAGCTCAGACTGTGTGAAGGAAGATGGTTTTGACTCCAGTATTTCAAAAGGGTCCCCCAATTTTTGTACAGCTGTATCTATGCATACATACTGTACAGCCACTGCATAAGCATGACTGGGTTGTCTTTTGTCTGTTAGATTTCTCTTCAATGCTCTCAAATGAATATAATGATTCTTCATATTAAGAGACAGTTCAGGCTCGCAAACAGGATTTACTGGTTTTCACCACACTTTTTTGCTGGAACTCCTGGAACAGTTTTCCCCACTTTTTAGACAGTTTTTCTACAGCTGAGTCACAAGTCACTAGGGAGAAAGAGAGTTTTTCTTCATACTGCAGGGGTTGGCAAGCCACTTTATCCACTGTCGGTACTTCATCTCTCCAGGTCTGCACTGGACTTCATCTGGATCTGTGGGTAACTGCACATTACTTGGGTCATAATGAATCATCTCTAGTACAACTAATTCCCTCAGGTACTGGATACCTCTCTCCATTGTGGTCCATTTGCCCTGAGTGACGTATAACCTTCTTTTAAAGGATACCTTTCCTTCACACTTAGCTTCCAGTGGCCAAGGACTTGCATCCGGTCCCAGTCACCTCATCAATGCCCATTTCCTCAGAAGTTTCCCTACTCTCTAATTCCATACTACTAGCCCAGTTACTCCAGCACCAGAGCAGCCAGGTGATAATGTGTTCACGTGGATGATGGCTGAAATGTTTCTGCACATCCCACAGATCATTCATGGATAGGGACTGAGTGGTTATCTCTTAACTCTGCCTCTTCCTCCTGTTCTTGTGATGGCCCTACTTCATCTTCCTTCACTACACAAACTGACTTTCATGTCCATTTCTTCTTCTGTACAGGGGCACCCGGTAACGCCGGACTGGTTCTTTGGTTCAGCTGCAATGCCTGTCACTGGGGCTGGAGTAGCCACAGAGCCTGTCACCTCATTGTTAGATCCAGAGACCTCCTTTTCCCCTTGAGGATACTGAATAGTGTTAACCAGGGCTCAATGGACATAAAGCACACTGCAGTGATGTGTCCCTCTCTGAAACTGCCAAGGTGACAGCATTCTTTTTCCGAATATTTTACTAGCTTTTTCCAGATACTGCACTTGTTCAGGGGTAAAGCTACAAAACACTGGAGGTGCCACTGGCTGATACTATTCTACACACCCTGCCACTCAAAACTATCCAGCCTTGGGACAGATCTCCAGGTGGCATTCTTAAACAGTTGTTTAACTGTAAAGACCTGTAACATGTTCAGCAACATGCTGTTTCCTAGTTCTAGGACCATGCTAGTTTTGACATCTCAAGAATATCCAAACTCTTCAAAATCCTCAGATGCTACTGTAATTAGCATAGTGGGGAAGATGTGGGAAGATGTCTCCTCCATTGACTGGCTCTCCAGGGAGAAAATGTAAAGGTGTAATTATTAATAGTTTCTGATAGATGGCTCCCAGAGAACAGAGCTGATTGCAGTGCTGAGTACAAATACTAGATTAGTTTCACAACCAGAAATTGTATCATACCATTAGCCAGTGTTACAAAATAGAACATGATAACCTTAGCCCAGTTCTCACGGGTGATAAACAGCACAACAGGGAATATATATTGCAAGTAAGGTACTATATACTGCAACTTTAAGAATGAGCAAACCAACTTTGACAGCAAATAAATCACTGTGACCAGAGACTATTAAGGTCTACAACTAATAGTTATAACAGACTTGTTCTAACACATTCTATTCACATTTGTTGTTATCTCAGCCCACTGAGGCCCACGTTGGGTGCCAAAAGGACTGTTGTGGTTTAACCCCAACTAACCATCAGGGGGCTGATTGCTTACTCCCTGCCACTGGTGTGATGTGGGGGAGAATCAGAATCTGTGGGTTGAGATAAAACCCAGTTACTATACTGAGCATGATATTCTATGGTATGAAATACCCTGTTAGCTAGTTCAGGTCAACTGTCCCGGCTATGATCCTTCCCAGCCTTCTCAGTGGCAGAGCGTGAGAGACTGAAAAGTCCTTGGATCAGAGTAAGTACCACTGAGCAACAACTGAACATTGGTATGTTATCAGCACTGTTCTGACTAAAGCCAAAGCAGCACTTCACTACTGGGAAGAAAACGAACTCCATCCCAGCCAAACCAGCATACTCTTCCATGGTTCAAATGTCCAACCTCTGCTCATTTGGAATAGGTGAAATTGAAAAAAAAAAATAAATAAATAAAAATTCCAGACATACCTGAAAAAAAAGACAGGGAATTGGGAGGGTCTTTCCAAAAGCAGAAAGAAATCCAGAGGAAAATTCAGAGGAAGAATTCAAGCAACCCAGGAAGGCAGATGTCTCCTCCCATCTGAGAGGAATCTAAAATTCTCCCTCAGTGCCAAAAATCTACTAAATACCTTTGAAATGC
Source organism: Agapornis roseicollis (assembly GCA_002631895.1). Taxonomy (NCBI): domain Eukaryota; kingdom Metazoa; phylum Chordata; class Aves; order Psittaciformes; family Psittacidae; genus Agapornis; species Agapornis roseicollis. The sequence continues at coordinate 43,073 of NDXB01005071.1, forward strand.
ATAACTGAAGCACCTCCTCTCTCTGTTACCAGTAAATTCCATCTCAGGAATTCACCCTTCTATTAACTTAAGCAAACTGCTGAATTCATCCCATGTGAGTTTTCAACGAAGCTGTAATGAAGACATGTAGCTTTCTTATCTGTCTCCCATAACAGAGAAGATAGTGTGCCTAGAAGCACACTGTCAGAAACTTTGATACATAATATGGAACTACCTGTACCTTCCAAGTGTTTCCTGAGCATGAACTCCAGGGAATGAAAAGATCCCCTCAACTTACTCTTTTAACCTGTCATTACAGCCTAAGGACTTTCTAGGCAAAGCTGCATTACATTTATAGACTGGAGTCACTTACTTTGGAGACAATGTATCCTTCTTAAAGGAAGGCATTTAACCATGCTATTTCAGGGAAAGTTTGAGTTAAAATGGATTCCAAAGCTTGCAGAGGTAACACTAACTCTCATTGCCAGGGAGTTTCTGTATCTCCTTTTTTTAGAACAGTTCCATGTCTCTTCATGAGTACAGCCTTTTCCTACACAAAAAACACCCAAAACAAAATCCAAAGGAAAAAAAAATTGTTCAAGATCAGAAGCAATAACCTAAAATTTCTTCATTTTAACAGACATTAATATAAAACCACACAAAAAGCAAAAGCGAGGGAAGAAAGAATTCCACCTTTTCCATATTTCTGTAAGCTCGCTCACTGAGCTTGTTTCTGCTTCCCAGCTTTAGCAGGTTAAAACTACACTGCAGTAGTTGCACATGTGTTCCATGCCCATGCTGTAAGGAAAATACAAGTATAACACCACAGTATTATTTCTCACCTGTTCTGAATGCAGAAGCTCCCACCTAGTGCCAAAAAGATATTAAGATGTTAACTGACTGAGACATTTGCTTTGTACGTTCCCTAATCAAGACATTCCACACAATTTGGAACTATCTTCTTAAAAGAAAATGCTCCTCAGAATTACAGCCTTTCCAACCAGACCAGGCAAAGAAAGAAATCATGCAGCAGTACTGTTGTACTCACACACAGCAGACTAAAGCAAGCAGAAGGAACATTCCCCACTGTCATCTTGGTTAGACCTTTGAAGGCAACACATGTAAGAGATTAGCTCTTTTACCACTAATCTCGAGATTGTAAATGTAGTCCCGAGTTTAACAATCCCTAGAAACTCTTAAATATCTTTATACGCATTTATTCTGCACTACAACCTTTAAAGCTCTTTTTTTTTCTTGTCTTTCCTGGAATGCACATCTGCCCAATTTACAAAGATACAAAAAGCATTGAGGGGCTACTGATCTCATCAGAAACAAACCAACAGTAGGGATGCAAACAGAAGCTTTTCATTTTACCAGCATCAGGTATGACAAATCTCCTTAGTTCATTTATCTCATTCCTCCATAGGTTCCTCTGAGAATTTCCTTTTAAATATTTGCAGGTTGTATTTTTCTTCAAGTTCTTCCACTTTACAGGAACAGAATCATGAAAATCTCATTACCAAATCCCACTCCTGGTCTGTTACCAGGAACAGAACAGTAATTTACACTCACTTCTAGACTATGCCTCCATCAATTTAAAAATATTAAAAATTCTTAGAGGAAAAGGTTTAAGTGCATGCCATGCACCTTGGAAAACCCAAGTGAGAACGGGGAAGAAATGAGAACCTCTTCAGCAATCCGTGTTGGACAAAACACATAATACTGTGTTTCTAAGACAATTTAAGTCACTGAGTTGCAGCAACAGTTCTACTTTCCAGCCCCATGCAATCTTACAGTGGCATAAAGTACCACCCAGTCCCTAATGCTCATCAGCCCCACTGGTGAGCAGCTAACACCAGCAGAGAACTGTTCTGTTGTGGAATTTCATTTCTGCAGGTATCGCAAGCTGAACCAGCTCACTGTAGGATCTGATCAGACCTTACACTGAAATTGTCAACATAGCACCATTTTCAGCCTGTGGAATTCCTTGTAATGAGACTTTTTTCCTCTTTCTTACATTTACAACTCTGTGGTCACTGTGCTAACCCAGCTTTGTAAATCTTGGTTAAAAAAAGAAGGCTGTCAGACCAATTTCTCTTTCTCCAGCTCTTGCTCTCCTGTCCTATGCAGATAATACGTTCTCCAGTGGCTCCCACTCTACCACAAAAGAAAAATTTGCAGCAAAATTACTATAAAGGCCCAGCTACCAGCCTTGTTCGAGCATGACAAACAATTACAAGCGTTAAGACATGCAGTTTACATGTAAGGATGGCATCCCTTTCATCTGCAGCCAGAGACCTTTTCACCTCAAAGCATCCACAAAGGGCATGCACTTTCAGAATCCTGCCTCACCTTTAGTCCCAAGCATGTAAGGAGGAGTGCACAAAGAACCATTTCAGTCTTAGGCCAGAATGATCCTGGGAAGATTGACAGAAAAACAAAAGGAAGCAGGATATGAACATGCACATCTCAAAAACTTCCAGTCATTATTAAGTAACTTCTCACTACCTTTCTACCTATACTTACAGCATGTCTCTAACCCACCATCTCTCCTCACTGGCAGCCGGACACTTTGCATGCCTAGAGCACTGTGGTGAATGGATACAGGCTCTTTAAGAAGGACACACTATGGAAGTGAGGAAGAGGGTTTGTGCTCTACACAAAGGAGCAGACCACAGACATGCAGCTTTGCTTTGGAGTATGCAGAGTTAGTCGAGACTACCAACAGATAGATACAGCTTGCAAACAGAGTTGTGACAATATATTTGGATTCCCTTCCCCCTCTGTTAGAGTGGTCAGACTTTGTGAGAGATGGCCCTGAGAGGTTGTGGAGGCTTTGCCTTTGGAGATATTCAAAATGATCCAAGCAACCTAATGTAACTTCAGAGCTGCCTCTAGCTTTCAAGTTGGCCGCCTTAAGCATCCCTTCCAATCTCAGTGACTGTATGATTCTCTCATGTGGCTGCAGCAGCAGGACACATCCTCCACAGTGCACTACTTCACAGCCCAAAATAGATTTGTGGGTTCACTGGGAAATGTCCTTTCTTTCTTCTGCACAATCAAGATCATCTGACAAGCTCTTCGTGCTGAAAGTGGAAAGTGCCTCTATAGGTTTGACAGTGGGAGGGGAGTTGGAACCACAGCTCGATTCCCTGACCACAGGGAAACTTGGAAAGAGATCTGAAAAGAAATTCAGTATATGATAAAGGCAAACCTTGTCTGGAAAGCAAAGTAAGGAACATAGGGGGGGAGAGGGAAAAGCTGTGAAACTTTTATTGTCAAGCTACAAATAAACTGAAAACAGGCCTTGCTCACCAACATTCCATCCTCCTGGCAGAAGCATTCATCCAACCATGTTGTCCTCCACAGAAAGATGCAGAAAGTTGTCAGGGGCACAAAAGGTAGTTCGCTTTAGGTCTTGAGCTGAGTCTGAATCTAGTTTTGTGGAACAAGTTAAGAGCTACTCCAAACCTTTAAAGAATTTTCAAGGTACAATTACAAAACCACTTGTCTCACTGGGAACAAGCGGACAAGAACTGCAACCCAGGCAAAGGAGAGCGTTTCATCTTAGTCTACAGGATATTCACAAAGATCATCTAAGTCAGAGAAACAGAGACACATAGAACACCAGCACGAGAACTTGACATGGGCTCTTTTGTTATTAATAAAAATCCTCACTGAGAGAGGAAAGGCACGATATAGGAATGAAAGCCACCTCTCAGCAACTTTAACAGGTAGGATTTGGATGCGTGTTTTCTAGAAGAGTAACCTGAAAGACACATGGTTGGTGCAAGAAAACCTGGAACTCCTAAAAAGTCATTTCAAGATGGTAACAACTGACTACCTCTTATCATGGCAGGCTCAGTCAGGCTCACTATTGCTCCTTTCCTTATCTCCTAGTAAGAAAGGGCTCAACACAAACTACATCTTCCTGCCTTGTCACCCACCCTGTGGGTCTGTTCCTCATCCAGGATCAGAAGGCCCAATACTTTGTATATTTACATACTGCATTATATTTTTATGTTTATATACAGAAGTAATACATTACTTTTTTATATATATGAAGATGTTCTTAAACATCAAACAGAGCCTGCAAGGCACCTCAAAAAAAATATGGAACAAACACTGAAAGCAATGGCTTCAAACAAACCCAAACAGAAAGAATTCCAGGAATGGAATAAGCCATTTTCCAAAGCAGTTGAGAAGTATAATAACAATAAGGCCATGCCAGTTTACATATTCATTAAACAAGTATGAGGGAGAACAAGGCACAAGCACAACCTCTCCAGGTATTTAGAGAGATAATTCCTCAGTCTCAATGACAGGATATATAGGTATCTTGAATGCAAATATATTCATGGACTTCTAGTCAAGGACAAAGTATTGGGTTACTCACATAACCCTATATTTATATATGTATATATATAAATATATAAAACCAATGGTTATCACTGCATCACTCCCGTTTTTCCCTACACCCAAGTTTTCCAAAGCCTAGTTAGCAAACAGAGTTGATAGATCTAGCACAGTCTCTACATGTCTGCACATATGTTCTTTACAAAGAACGCTTTATACACAATATTAAATTAAAAAGCTACATTAAGAGAAAACTCTTGATGCCAGAAAGTCAAGCACACAAAGGTTAGCAAAAGCCACAACTGAGGATATGCCTGCAGCATTGATCTGTTGTTTCCAGTTATACAAACAAACATTTGTTCCCCCCCCAGCATTTATCTAACCTTCACAGGAGGTACAGCACTCACTCAACAAGCAGCTACTGAGGACTGTATCTATTCTTTTACATTGTTCAGTGTGTAGTCCATGGATTGGTGTACTGAAATCCTTCCTTGAAACCCACAATTAATCATTTCTTCCTGAGATTAATTTATTGTGCTCATCACAGTAATATCTAAATGCTTACACGGGCTTAAAAATGCAGTGAGCATTTTACTGATTTTCAGCATGGGGAAGGGAAACAAAGAGATAAGGGGTAAAGGAATTCTAGATGCCACATTTGGGAGACCACAATTCCTCAGTTGCTGATGCTGCTCCAACTGATTTTATTTGTGAATGCAAGTGTTCAGCACTTTCCCAAAGCTTATCCTAGCATCCAAAGTTTGGGCACTCAGAAAATGCAAAAACATGCAATTAAAGGCAATTTCTGAGCAGTCCAATTTAAATCACCAGACTAACACTTTCTTCCAGCAATATTCTGCTTCAATGTCATAAATGTGTGTGACCACACAGAAGGCATCCTACAAATAGTTCTCTCCTTCACTATGCTGCAAGTTACGTTTCCAGAGCAGAATACTCTGGTACTCTAAGGAGAACAATGAAAAAGTATAGAGTACAATAAAAAGTAGCATACAATCAAGTAATTTAAAATGTAATATCTGAAACCAGATACACAACAAAGGAGCCAAAACTGCAAATTTGGTTTTGCCACTTTCTAATTTGGGGTATTTGCTCTTGCTACTCAGAACAGTATTTTACCTTTACATTTACAGATAATCAGAAGCAAACTTCATCACTCGACAGCTAAGTAACACAAACATGACACTGGTGGAATTGCACATGAGGATTAGAACAGTTTCGTCTACCATACAGTCCTTTGACGCTGCAGCTGACAGCTAAGTGTCAGCAGCACTGGGCCAGCATCTCTGTGTGGACCAGCACTTAAGGTGAACTGGGCTCTCTTGTCAGCAAGTATTTGTGTAAACAGCTGGCAGAGAAATGTTTTTCTCTGCAAGAAAGAAAAGCTCTAAAGGTCTGATTTCACCCCAGGCACTGGAAGCCAGCAAGTACTGCAAGCAGCTTGCTTTGCCACAGTCACACCCATAGGATTCATCCCCTAGACGTAACACCTGTACTTTCACTTCCTTTCTGTCCCTCCTTATTCTTCCAGTTCATTTCCAAACTACAGATTTCTCCTACTGTCAAGTAGCTTCTTTGCTTGCAATTCTGAATACCACTCTAGCCACCCAGCTTCCTGCCTTGCCTCCAAGGTTATTTTCCATTTGAAGCTCCTTGTCCAGCTGGCATCTCTTCCCAAGGAAGTTTCAACACACCTGTTCCCACTGGTTTCCACCTCCAATTTCCTTCTTGAAGGAAGCAATTTCTTACCAGCAAGAGTTTCACTGCAATCTCTTCCTGTTACCGTTGCTTGTTTCAGCACATTTACAAAACATGCTGCCTCTACTTTTCCCTACTGACACCAAGTCCTCGGTCCCAAACCAATTTAGCTCTTATCCCTGCTATATCTGGATACAGTACTTTACTCCATTCAGGCCTTTCTGTCAGTGAGAGGAGGGATAACCAACAGGAAAGGAAATACCCATTATAAATTGTGTGCTCAGACCAAACTGTAGTCCATCCCATAGCAGACAAGGCTACAACACCAGAAGTCCTTTTGCATAATAGAGGGGGACATTTCCAGTATTTTCACTGTAGAGCTTAAGCCATTAAGATGCTTAGCAGACTATTTTTTTAAAGGGTAATAACTTGGGACAAATCTATGTCTACTTTCATGGGTATAACAAGCCACTTCAGCCAAACTGAGCTCCTGTTCAAGCTAGTTCTGTCAAAAACATACATGCAAATGCAGAGAAAAATAGAAAATCATTCTTTTCTCTTGAAGTGCCCTCCTTCCCCTGAATCATTCTGCAGAAAATTTCCAGAGCTCCCTCAGACATTTAAGACTTCAGGGGTGACAGTGTATTAATAGAGGACAAATTATAAGCAATAAAAAGCTGGTTTATAATGGACAGCTTTGGCCCATTGTCACGTTCAGATGGGTGAGATAAGACCCATTCGCAATGTCAAAGAATACCTCGTACAATGTTTCAGCAGATACAGTATGTCGCTTCAGACATCCTAAACTTAAGTACTAAACCCCAAGATTGCAGATTGTTCCTGCACGCACTGGTAAACCACTGCACTCACGCAACAATATTAGTGAGGACTCAATCTGTGTTTTCAAAAAGACATAAAGGGTTCCGATTCTTATGTGGGGATTACCAAGTAAAACAGCTGCAAAACTAAAACTACCGATACCCTATGATCTCAGCCTCCAAAACCATCTACTACGGATAGGTTACACTCTGCTGTACTGAAGCAGTATTTCTGTTCTATCACGATACATGGTACTGTCAGTTTGTAAAATACTGTTTGAACAAATGGCCCCAAAGTAGCAAAACCAAACAAAACCACTAAAAGCCATGATTCCCTTGAGTGCCAAACTTAAATTCTTCCCATCTATTTAAGTAATGTTTCCACCAAATATTAACCCCTCACACGAGTCTCAATCAGGTCTAAACAGCTTCAAGAGCTAAGTAAAATATGAAGTCAGTTAACTTCCATTGAGGGTGGGGGAAAGCAAGAGAATCAATTCAGAATTGAAGACCTTCACAGTACTATCTGGAGAATAAAAAGAAACTTGGAAGCAGAAGCTTGACTTTTCACACCAGGTTCACAAAGGGATTCTGGCATTTTTCACAGTAAGTATTTGGCAGTGGAGATATTCTTTTACCTCATCATTCAAGGATAGTTATATGGATATGAATCCAAATATTGATACAGTCATTAGGCTACACAGTCTTCCTAAGTCAGTCTCTCTCTGTTCATATTAATCTGTTTTGTGTTATATAAAGCAAGTACCTACCAGGTCAAAAATGAAAATATTATAACTCTAAGGTAGGCATTCCATTACTTCCTCCACCTCATACAGAAGTCTTAACAGAAGTCTCAGGCAAATGCCCCAGACTTCAGCGTCTGTATGCTGCCAACTCCTTCCCTCCATGTGATGGCTCAGTAAAGGCCTGAGCAGGCTCAGTGGAGATGGGCAAAGATGATGTCCTTACAAAGCACTGGAAGTGCCTGACCACACCTCTGGCAGAGAAAGCTGACCTCATACTATGACAAAAGAGACTGAAAAGTGGCAGTTAAGATAAAGGGTTACAACAGTTAGAGGAGCTGGCTGACACTCAGTTGCCTGTACCAGCTGGTTGTGTAAATGTTTGTCCAGGACAGCAACAAAAGCATGAATGTCTTCCTGAGGGAACTAGACCAGTACAGGGGAAGCACTGACAAGGCTCAGCCCAACCTAGAGTATAAAATCTGAATGACTACCCAAAAGAGTTTCGAAGGGACCAGTGGGCTTGAGCTGGGTTAAAACCGCTTTTGCATCCCCAGGCCTTCCTAGTGCCTGGGGATGCCCAGTGTTGTCATAGTGAGCATATCAGATGCCTGTAATGAGAATCATATTTGTAATGTGATCCAACAGCTCTGCCAATGCTACTTATTTCTAATCCTAAAACACCTCTCAAACAATAAATAGTTTTATATTCTGAACCAGAGAACACACAACTTTTTACAAACAACTTCCTCTTCTGCCCTTGAAAAAACTTAAATTAGAAGGAAATCCCTACCCCCGGAAGCTCCACAGCATTGTACCAGCACAAGACAACAGGCCAGATACCTAGAGGGCACTTTCAAATCAAGTTCTTAGAACTCAAGGGAGGTATTTATTGATCTTCTGACTGCTATGTTTCCCTAGCACATCTCGATGACAGGAACTGCCAAGAAACAGGATTTGACAGCATGAATTTTGAGCATATCATTTCAGTGATGTTACAACTACTGCTGCAAACGGAATCACCTACCCTATTGACTGTGTCAGTGCGGTCCATCCCTCTTCTCAACTAAAAAATCCAGGAGAGAACATTGGCGTATTCAGTCTTTTTATATCACCCCTTGACAAAATGGATCAAATCACTAGTTTGCCACTTCCAGTATCTGTTCTTCCACTGTGCTAGTCCTGGGCATGTTCAATTCTCCAACATTTCACAGGTTGGAAGGAACCTCTAAGATCATCAAGTCCAATCTAACTGTATCATGCAACATCATGTGTCTGAAAGACAGAACTCCCCTCATCTTAAGCACATAGCACAAGTATTCCATTGAATTACCTATTTTGCTTTGTCTTTAGAAAGGAACACATTCCTCTCCTCTTTATTTTTGTGAAAATATATTCCTCAGAAGGAAGCCAAATTCTTCCCTCATACAATTCCACTGAAAGGCAAAAACATACAGACCCATCCAAAAAAAACCCAACCAACCAACCCCAAGCAAACAACAGAAAGATGCTCCCTATAGGGAATGAACAAATAAACCCCTTGCAGATGTGTGGAAGCGAGTAACAAGCACAGCAAGTCAGTCCCCTGTTCAATACTTGCACTACACTACAGTACAGAGCAAGGAAACATTTCTGTACTAACAGAAAAAGCCTTGCATTAGGTAAAGTACTTCATTAGTGTAATGCCTGCAGGGTTTCTCTGAGAAAACAATCAGAATACCTTTGTTCTCAGGTGTTCTATTCATGTTGGCAAGCACATAACACAATCTGCTTACCAAAGCTTGCTTCAACTTTTGACAAAGGCATTTTAAAGCTCTTTATCACACTTTTAATCCTAAAATGGACTGGACCTTTAAGCAGATTATGGGAATCATGTAAACTTTTCCTTTCAAAGAACAATCATTAAAAGGACACCATCACAGATTTTTGTGACACTGAAAATGTTAATTATTTACAATACCAGCAAATAAAAACTGGCTGATAGTTTCATTAGTGACACTTTCTTACTGTTCTCCTTTTCATTCTAATATTTCAATGTAGCAAAGGGCAGATATAAAGTGTAATTCTTAAAACCAGTATTTATTTCACCACATTTTACAGGCAGAGTTTTAAGAAAGTAAAGGGACTCGTTCATATCCACTGGCACTCCTAGAAGTCCGTATCAGTTAAAACACAGGTCTGCACACTGGAAAATCCCTCTCATCACTGAGCAAAGTTGCCATATCAGTCTCTCTCATACTCACAATCACTGCCTGTTACTCACAAGTGGATAACAACTAGACTTGGAGAAAAGGTGGAGAAAACTGAAGGTACTGTCACTGCTTAAAGAACAAGTATTGCTCGCTTTTCTGATCAGAAATCCAGTAAAGTTGTCAGTTGTTGTCAGTTTCACAAGTTTTTGTGGTATTGATACTTGTGGTATCTCCAAATGTCTCTACACCCAAACACAAATACTTTGTCCCCCTGATTTAAGTGCTGTAGCACTTTACATGTTCTTACCTGCCTCTGAGGACTAATGCAGCATTTAAAAGTACCCTCCACCTAGGAGAGGCTGGAAACAACACCAGTATGCAGACCTGGGTCACAGTGCAACTGCTCTGACAAATGTGCCAGCACAACTTGCTTAGGTGATGCAGCACCGGAAGCGGGATTGTTGGAAAAGTGACACAGAACCTCCCAGCTAGTTAAAGACTGTCCTGAGAAACATCAGACCCTTTTAATTTCTTGACTGTGATGCATGGAACATGCCTTTCATCTTGCTTTTGTCCTTTTTTACCCTGTCTTTCCCCCAGAGAGCCATTCCTGATAATTTGTGCAACAATTAAAAATCTGGCAATGCTTTCTGGCATTTTCAGCTACTGTACCATGCACATCTGGTCAACATGGTATGTCTAAGACAAGTCTGATTTTCCTGGCTGACTGCATTGGAACACATGGAAACGAAAAACTTCAGTCTTTAACATAGCCCTCTGAAATTACCACGATAAAATACTTCCACGCAGAAACATTCCTACCTCTCCATCTTTCAAAGATAGCTTTGGACTACACCCAGATCTACTACTGATGACATACTGACATCTACTGAAGAAACAGAATGAATCTGAGAGGCGCCAATTCATCGTTAGCCTTTCTTATTTAGCATTAGCTTGAGATAACAGGAAAGACTTCTAGTCTTGATCTTAATCACTGATAGTAAGGACAAAAACTGCAAGGACATCCACAAAGTATAAATCCTTTCTTCCTATATGAATCCTAAGAAATTTGTGTCCCAGTTCTGGAAGAAAACAATTCTTCCTAAAACATGTGGCAGCTGTTGAAATGTACTGTTATTAAAATATGTTTCTATGATAATAAAGCAAATGTACAAACTGCTGCATTTTCTACTACACTTCTAGATGTGCTTGTCTGAGGTATCTAATACTGGGGTGGTCACAGTCACCCACCCCTAAACACAGCTACAAGTCCAGAATCCCCTCTATACACTGCCTACTAGTAACACTTACAGCTTAATCAGATTTAACATCAATCAGACTGGCAAGCAGTTGGTTTCCACAGCCAAAGAACATCAGGGAGTTTCAAGTGGTTCTGAGCCCAACACTTTCAACAACACAAAATTCACTTCATATCTAACCACCTTCCAGTCTTTTGCACACAATGCAGTTTCTTCTCCAGCTGTCACTACTGAGTTGCAAACTAGTACTACTTGTAGTAGTACTAGTAGTACTACAATTGCTTCCCAGCTCTGCAGAGGAAGCAATAGCTGCTTTGGCTGTTGTTAGTAGCAGGAAACAGGCCAATTCTGCAGTGCTCAACAGGGCACCTTGCCAAGGCCACTTGCCTCTGCTCCATCACTCCTAGAGCCACTGCTGAACACTGCAGGAGAGCTTCTGCAGTAATGTTCAGCACGGAACTGCTGAAACAGTCGGAGGAAGAGGAGGTGATTATGTTCCCTATTGCACAATATAAGACAGGTTTTAGATGACTTAAAGATGATTCAATATTATTAAGAGTTCTAACATTTAATATAACAACCATTCCACAGATGTAAAATCCCTCTCTTATCATGGATCTAGCTGGTAAGAGTACTTTTCCTTCCATTACACTGAAAACATACAAATTTGTATCTAACCTTCCTTTTTTTTTCCCCAGATTTCTATACTTCCTAGAAATTTGACAGAACTCTTTCAACTATCCTGATTTCTCCAATGCTATCTAACCCAATGTGAGAAAAAGAATCAAAGATCACAAATGTTTCCTACTAGTTCAGACCAAAGTGGAAATGAAGGCCAGATCATATGAAACAAAATCAGTTTCTGCAAAATTAAAGACTTTAAATGAAATAGTGACTAATACTGCAAATTTCAGGCCCACACAGAAAACCCAAACACCTAAACCAGCACACCAGCAACCTTTACCAAGTAAACAGAATCTTACCTTCTAAATAAATGCCCCATCTCTGGCAGTGTTCAAGGCCAGGTTGGGCAGAGCCTTGAGCAACATGGTCTAGTGTGAGGTGTCCATGCCCATGGCAGGGGGTTGGAACTGGATGATCTTAAGGTCCTTTCCAACCCAAACCATTCTATGACTCTATGAAATTACTTCCTCTGCAGGAAATATGAAGACAAGACATCAGCTCACAGTTGACATTCATCTGACTTCAGAAAAGACTGCTGATCATACAGAAAGTATTACTGTTTATAAACAGATTAATATATGTCCTTTTTACTTCTCAGCTAGACTAATCACTTGCCTTTACATTCCCAAAGGAAAAGCCAAGAAAGTCCTATAAAAGTTAACACTTTGTTTTATGCTTTAAGACATGCCAATTCCACTCACTCCAGCATCTTTAATAGCTGAAAGCTCATGAAAGCAACCTTCCTTAAAACTACTTTCCTTCACAGGTCAGTATGAGAAAACATGGAGACTCCAAACACCTCAAATAAAGGAAACATAAGTGCTGACTCAGTGATCTCCAACCTCTGCTATTCTGGTAGCTATGAATTTTAATGAAGATGTTCTTGTATATGATTGCGACAAAGGAAAGATCCAGATTTCCCCAGCACATTCTTCTCCAACAAACAGTTCTTGAACCGTGTTCCCCTACAGGTAAGGTGTGTAGTATGTGGAGAAGGTTACTGCTAGATCCTATACACAAGTGGAGAAAAAGAGTGCTCTTTCAGAAACAGAAGACAACCAATGAATTGCCTTTCATCTTTTGCCCACGAAGTCTCAAGGTATGCTTATTCCCTACAGGCTTTTCCACCTTCACCCCCACCCACCCTGCACACTACTGCTCACTAGTTTCAAATTCCCCAAGTCACTGCACCAGTAAACTTAACACATGTAATTTTAAACTATTTGTCTAACAGGACTCACCGTTACGACTTCAGATGTGTGTCGGCAAACACCATGTACAGTTTTGCTAGATTATGTATTTCAAGTGAATATAGTAATTGCCAAACCACATTAGGCAACCAGCCATTTAATTTCGTAACCCAGTGCATTCCTTGCAGCAGTAAATACCAGATGCTTCAAAGAAACAAAAAAATCCTAAAGATGACACTATAAAGCATCCACACCATAAGAAAATTCCTCTGTTTCAAAAAATTCCTTGAAGCTATAAATAAATCAACATAAACATGAGCCATTCCCTAGAAGAGCAACACCAATCTCGCCTGCCCTCATGTAATAAGCTAGCAATTGTATGACCACAAAATGGGTTGATGAAACAAGCTATTCCAACAGAAAACTGTTTATTTGGGTGGTGTTAGTGTTCCATTGGATTAGCCAACTCAACTCACATGAATGCCAGATCCTGCAAACAAGCAGAGAATTTGGTCAATCTTTTTTGGAATTAGATTAGTTGAGCTACAACATGAAAGCAAGCCAGGAGAGACATTAAGTCCTTACACAAGGCAAACAGCTACAGCAAAAAGGGACAAGAACACGGCTGCTCCATTCCACAGTAGATGATACCAGACCAGCTTAGCTTCGAGAATTTAGATCTTAAGAAACAGACTACACTCATACGGTATTCTGAGCCAGTTCAAATCAGAACAGCTACAGTATCACCCTTTAGTTTTTTCCACACATGCATTCCTGTGCACCAATGTTGTATAGGTCTGGTTCAATACCCATTCCAACAGGTTAAGCCCACCAAAGCTGCAAAAAAATATTCACTGATTTATGCAGCTGGACTTTTCCACTTATTTTAACTTGACTTTTGCCTTGGACATCTAGAGTGCTACTGCCAGTGTGCAAAGAAACAGGAAGGCATGGCTAGAGTAAGCAGGCCCTTAACCTAATTAAGGTAGAAACCATAGTTATTTTCAAAAGCTGTTTGTTCAGCTTAACTATTTCCAATCCAGTTTAAGCATAAATCAGTTTAACAGTTCCCTGCTAAACTTAGAGGGAAAACTTCAATTCCACATCTCTTAACTTGCATTAATCATTTCTGAACTCGTGCTGTGTTGAGTTATGCAACATAAATCTTGATGATCTAGCAGGTTCATCATGTGGCTTGTAATACTGGGGCTGGGGGTGGTGCTTGGGATGCTGGGCCACCCCAAGTTGTGGAAGGAACCAGCAGGGACTGCTGCGGCTACACTGTTGGCTTGCCTGGGAATCCAGCTGTGCTTTCCCATCCAGCTCTGCAGTACAGCACAGTAACAGCCCAAGGAGTCACTACTGCTGTGTCCACTGCCTGAAACAACCCTACCTCTCCCTTTCCCTTCGGCCAAGTCAGGTACGTGGCAAATATTCACTCTGTGACATACACAGACCTTTTAAGAGTCTGAGCATTGCAAAGTTTTTCATGTCTGTCGTTAGCTCTGGGCTTGTGTGATATTCACACCAATGTACTCTACTGTCAGGAGATGTTACATGCCAGATGTTACATGTTCCACAGCATGTAACTGGTGGAAAGGCACACATCCTACTGTTCTGCTCCATTTTCCTACGTTTGCAAGTTTCTTTTCCACTCTGTGAGGTAAGTCATTTCAAGCTTTTTAATGTCCTGAATTTTCGGACTCCAAAAACCAGTCATGTTCCTGACCATCAGCAAGCCCACAAAGAAGTGTCCCCAGTTATGCCATCTACAGAAATACCACACTTGTGAAGTTTTAAACAGCATCAACTTGACTTTGTAAAGTTAACGTTCTTTGAAAGATTTATTTGAGAAACTGCCTAGGTTTTGAAGGACAAAAAAAATGCTCTAATCTCAAGTGTGAGTATGTGAAAACCTCCAATACCACCTGTTACTGTCAGAGCCCTGTACTGCTAACCTTTTAACACAGATTATGGCTGAACTGAAAGCAAAAGCAGGTTATTATCCACTGAAGATATATTCTCTTCTTCAACTTTACTCAACCCGGATCCCTCACACAACAGTAGATAACAGAAAGGGTTCAGAATGCATTACCCCCTGGATTTTGTTCCAGGACATCTTTTCCTAGACCAACTGAGGACTTTTAACAAGGAAAATAAAACACAATGCTTTTGCTTGTGTCCTCCATCAGAAATCTGTATCAAAAAATGCAGGCAAGCACTAAAAAAAACCCCAAAAACCAACAAATAAAACTGGAAAAATAAGAAGGAAGATCCTTCACCTGTCTCCAAGAGAAAGAACAGTTTGATATATGACAACTCCTACATCCCACCCCAAAAAGATCACAATTAGGTCAGATCATCTGTAAGGAAATTTCTACCCACAATCTTTCAGCATTTTCATCTTTCTGCTTTTCAAAAGATCAGTTATTTACACAGTTTGAATGAACAGTTTGTAGGAAAATAATCTTCCTTTTTTATATTCCCTTCCTAGTCATTTCCCTTATTTTTGTCATTCTTATAACTACATTCCTCAGCATTGGTTTTCCAACTTGCATACTTTGTTTCTTCTTGCAATAGATGCAACATCAGGAGGCATTAAACAGAAGAGAGCAGAAAGGCCCACAATTCATGCTTGCTGCGTTTACTTTCAAAAAATCAGGCAGAAAACACACCACCAAGAAATAAACACACTTCCGAAATGCTGAAGGACCAATTCTGCATCTTCAAGGCTGCAGCTATAGTCCTGGAGGGCTGCCTTCACAGAACATGCTGTCCTAAGGCCAGAACACTCCAAACAGTAAGATATTCAGACTTCCTGACAATAAGTTGCCTTGATCTGAACACATCCTACAGAATTTCAAGAACAAAGTTCTTCCTCTGAGTCAGTTTTGATTTCGCTCCTATGCAGATCCCCCAATAACGAGTAAGGTATAAGAACACACAGCAACCTCTTCTTCAGGGCTGAAGGTGCTTTCCTGTTTTCTTCCCACAAAGAATTACTTTAATACTCTATCCAGAAATTTAATCTTTCCCTGAAGTTCCACTGGTTTGTTTTGTTGGGTTTCTTTACGGATATATGGGGAAGATAAATGGAAGAAGTAAAGGTACAAAACAACACTGAAGTCTCCTTCCTTTAGGAAATCCAAATTAAGAACTTGGAAAAATATGATAGCGTTACACAGCTTGGCATTCTTCCTGTAACATAAGCTTACTATCTACAGAATCATCGTATTTAACTTTCCTAACACATTTTAGTATCTTGCTTTTCCTTCTAATCACCACAGAAAAAAGCTAACAGTAAAACAGAACAGAAACCTTACAATCTTGTTTAAAACGTTCTAAGTTGTTGTAACAGTACAAATTTTTCTGATGTACACACTTTGTTTTCCAGACCCATTTTTTTTTTTGCATATATGTTACTGCATATATGTCTGTACAGCAGCATAGAATCAGAATCAGAAGAGTGGTTCAAGTTGGAAAGAACCTTAAGATCATCCAGTTCCAACGACCCTGCAGTGGGCAGGAACACCTCACACTAGACCATGTTGCCCAAGGCTCTGTCCAACCTGGCCTTGAACACTGCCAGGGAAGGAGCATTCACCACTTCTTTGGGCAGCCCGTTCCAGTGCTTCACCACCCTCACTGTGAAGAGCTTCTTCCTTATATCTAGCCTAACTTCCCCTGTTTCAGTTTGAACCCATCACCCTTTGTCCTATTGCTACAGTCCCTGATAGAGAGTCCTGCTCTAGTTATGTCACCTTATTACCTCTAGCTCCATGACAATATTGTCATTTAAAATTCCTTTTTTGTTTCAAATATGTTTGCTACCTTGAATTCAAAAAACAAACAGAAGACAAAAGTCCTCCTGAAACTCTTAAATGTGACCTATAAATTTCAAGTACCTATGCAAAAAAATGAAACACCATAATTTCTTCTTAATTCAGAGGTCCTTATCCTGGAAATCAATACCCTAAAGCGACCCTCCTGTATGGTCTACAAAGGGAAGGCAAAAATAGTTGTAATGCAAATTAGCAAAGTTAATTATATTTGAGTATCACAATAAATGTTAAAGAATATGATGTCATCTAGATCTACATGAATTAGGTCATGTATAGTATTCTGGCACACAGGAAATTCATTATTGAAGAGGACAGATGCTTCATTTTACAATCTTTTTTCCAAATAGCCCTTCAGCACATTCCCAGCCTTATCTCATTCTCACCGAGATTTCCATCCTCAATGGTCAGCACCACTTCATCCATCACCAAGGCCCGGAAATCCAGCTCCTCTTCACAGCACTTGGCCTTCAGTGCTCTCAGGATCTCCTGTTGAGGGTAATCTTCTCTGATGCGACGGTCTGTTAAGAACCACAGCCTGGGAGCAACTGAACTGCACATCTTGGAGTTGTCTTGCAGCCTTCAAGGTCTCCTTTCAATGGAACTTCTAGATGGTGGAGAAGATGAGATTCTGTTAGAGTACACAGGCTCCTATCTTCATATTCCCCACTCTACCAGGTCCTACTCCCTCTGCACAAGTCAGCCCTTTTCAATGGAGTGCAACTTCCAACCTGGGAAAATAATGTCTACACCTAACCTGCAGCAGATGCAACAACAGGAACAAATCCATTTACATTCAATGGAATGTAAATGCTAGAAATTAGGTCTTGAACCTCATGCTAGTTTCATCCACAAGAAGTACACACTACACACTTGACATAACTACTGGTAGTAGCATCCCCCTTTCTTGACAGTACTAAAGGGCATGCCAAGAACTGAAAACGTATGGACAGCCATCTCTGAAGGCCACAATTTCAACTTCATGATTGGGATAATTCCTTACAAATAGAAATAACTCAGCCCCTCTCCTAGGTGCCGTTAAAACACCTGTGACAGACTTAATGTATTTCTATCCACCATATACAGAAGACAACAGAATGTGCCAAATTCTCTATGTTAAAAGAACAGTCTTGAACAAGAGGAAGAAATCCATTCAAATAGGGTTTTCCACGTCAGTATTTCAAGACTGATATGCTCTTACCATTACTTCATATCCACTGTACTATCCATAACATATTACTGGAAAAAAAAGAAAACAAAAAAACCCAGAACACCCTCAATGGCACAAGGAGCATCAACAAAGTATTAAGAATACCCAACATGGAACCTAAAGCAAAATCAAGGTTTGAACATCAGTGCTAGCCCTTTCTTGCTCCTTTTTTCTTTAAAAAAAAAAAAAACAGTCTTAAATACATAAACAGCACCAAAACTAGATAAAAAAAATGGTTCAAACTGAAGAATTTCAATTACAAGAGTACCAAAAGTGGTATCAGCAAGGTACTGCTCCTTTTGCTTTGAACACAGGGCACCTGGACTGGTTTTGACTGTATACTAAAATACTTCAAAAGCTGCTAAACAATTACAATTATTGTTAATGGAATAATCATCTACACTCAAGAGAAACAAGCAGCATGGCGTGGGTAAAATGAACTGTGGAGAAAAACTGCTGTTTTCTGCGACACATTTTAAACTTCCATATTAAAACAGAGATAGAAATCATTGTTTTCACCAACAGAGCTTACATGAGCTTCAAACAGAATTGAAGGCTAGGACAGAAACGGCAGTTCTGCCCAGTAGTCCTAGTGACAGGACCTGTTGTCAACAGAAAATGCACATGCAGAGAGACCGGAAGTATTCAACTTCTTTCATCTGATACTACAAAGAATTTCATTTTTCGTAGCAGGTCTTGGGACAAAACTATTACTTTGCTACAACTATAAGAATGAGCTGATTCTATTCTTATTGCTAGCATTACCAAGTTTCTTCTACTAGCACCGCTTCTGAAGAAGGAGATACATTTTTAAGTGGACATTTTTATTCCTAGTACTGAGAACCATGACAATAAGCAAACTTTTTCCCCATTGCTTTGGTAAATGAGCAGCAACAATAAAGCCAAGCACTAAAGTTCTTCATTCTAACAGCTTGAAAGAAAGCAGAAGCTATGGAAAGGCTGCAGACCAGCCCCTGACAGCAACCAAGATGCTCAAGGTAGAGCAGGATAAAGTGTTTGCTCCCTGCAGGAAAATGAGTAAGGGAGGCTGTAAAAAGTATTTTTGATATCTCAAAGAACCCCTTTTTTCTTCAAAGCAGCTGAAAGTGAAAAGGGCAAGATGAGGCTTGGGCATGCAATGGCTGACAACTGTAAGATCCTGCCCCATTTCTGGCTCTCTCAACCATGGCTTTCTCTCCATGGCAGGTTACAGAAAGCTTCCTGGGACAACATCCTCAGCCAAGAATCAGGGCAAAATATCTTTTCCAGAAATGGCACTGCCATGGCACAGTTCAGAAAGCTTCTTGTCCATTTATTTCTGCCATCTGCATGAATGACTGGGGAGACCAAACAGCCCCACCTATCGCCTCTCTTCTGAAAACCAGCTCCACCTTATAGGCTGGCCCACCTTGCTTTGAGTACCAGCTGTAGAACATGGAGTACACGAAAAAAACCCCAAACAGTTGACAGATATAATTTAAATAATAATAATAATAATAATAATAATAAT